>LBNU01025802.1:39098-70984 GCA_014162995.1 Artemisia annua | reverse complement strand
ATCGGTTTTATTAAAAGATTTAGAAATTAGGGTTTTGAATAAAAATCAAAATAACTAACGGGGGTGGCTCGTGGGTGGTTTACCGTCGATAACAAGGTGAAAGGAGGTGGTGGTGACTCTCGGTGGTGGTGGTGGTTCACGGTGGTGGCGCGTGGAGTGAGTTAGGGGGCGTGTCGAGAGCTCAAAAGCTCCAGATAGGTTGCGGAGATGTCGATCTATCGATTGGGAAAAGAAAAAGGGTTGCCGGAAAAATTTCCGGTGGCCGGCGCCGGTTTCTGCTGGTGTTCCAGCGAGTGGGGTGGCCGGTTATTCAAGAGAGAGAGAGAGAGAGTTATTGAGGTGTGAGTGCGTGTGTTTTTATACAAAGAAGGTTAAAGAAAAGAGGGAAACGTAAAATGACTGATATACTCTTACTTAACTGCCACGTGTCCAAGTTAACGACACAACATTTGCATCGTTCGTCCTTTTGGATGTATATTGTTTGACTTTTACTAACGGAGGGATGTAATTGTCCTAACTCTTTCGAGAGGGATGTATGGTGTCAAATTGGGCAAACCACATGGATGTATTTTGAAGTTTACTCTATTTAAATCGTATAACATAACAAAAGTACATGAATTTAAGAGTCTTACTGGGACTGTGGGCTGAAAAATGTTAGTAAAAAAATATCGTTCGGGCCAAGAATAAAGAATCAATAAAAGGTGGGTTGTGATACTAGGGCTTAAGTTGTGAGTTGTGACAATGAAAATTTAAGGCTCTTGGCCTTTACACACCACCCCTTTAGTCATCACACACCAACTTATACTTGTACTTGTCCTTGTGAATGAGATTGTACTTGTCGTAGTGAATACTTGTACGTGGGTTTTTAGTTGATGGTACAATGATATAATGATATAAATAGGGGTCTATGAAGATGACATTATATATGTCCAATTTATTTAGCTTCTAGCTAAAATGAACCTGATAACCTAATATTGCTCAGAAAATAGAATGTAAGGAAAATCAATGAAATTGGTCACATACTCACATGGGATGTTTAACATACTCAAATATTTTTAAGTTTTTATATTAAATGTCTTTTTAATATTTAAATTTTAGGTTCTAATGGGAAACTACGATTTGAGGTTGATGTGATAAAAGTAAATGCATACGGTATGGACAGGGTAGGGTAAAAAAGTTGTTTCCCTTGATTTGTTTTGTTTCATTAGTTTCATGTGATAGGGAAAAAAAAGAAGCGGCAAAATGGGAGGGAAAAAGAAGCGGGAAAAAATGGGAAGTCATATAGTGTGTAAAGATAGAGATGTCCCACATGACATGATAATAAAAAATGTCATTTATTATCTCCCAAGATTTTATTAAATTCCGTCAAGCATACACGAATTAAGAACAAATGTCATTTATTATCGTTCAATGTCATTTATTGTATGTTTATAATCTTAGTTAGTGCCAGCCATCTTATTTCATCTTTATAAGCATACACGAAATGTTATATTGGTTTTAGTTTTGAGGTTTTTTTAATTTGTGTCCAGCCTAACAAGTACATAAAATTTACTATCCTAGTNGAATTCATCCTACCAAGTACATCCTAGTGGTCCACTAAAAAACAAAAAAAAGACAAATGATTTGAATGGGTGGTGTGTATATGACACAACCCAAATCTAAACATGTTTAGCAACAGGCCAACAGCTGACCTAACAGCAACAGGCCAACAGCTGACCTAACATTAAATTATGTAATGTTCTAGTCCTTGCACAAAATATCAGTTTTGATGCTATAGTCCGCACTTGATTAAGAATGTACATTGATTTTATCAATGCAAAAGAAGTACTAGGCTACGACTCCAAGTATGTTTTAATGAACGATTTTCATATTTCTTTTATTTGTTAAACATAAACAGAATTGTGTGTATGTAATTGTCAATCCACAAAATAATTACCGCTTAGTTTTATTTACGAGCTTAATTGCGGAAATTGCAGTCCAAAGATGAATATGATAATGATGTGCAAGTGACGCAAATGAAATCACCTTGACACATGTATTAATAGTTTAATACATATAACTTCGAGCTAAAAATAAAGATTGCAGAACATACAATAGCCAACAATGGTCTAACGTAGAGAAAGTAGTATCTTTTTTATTTGAAATATGAGACCCTGAAGAAGTTGTGTGACAACTCATATCATGAACTTTGGTACTCTAGGATTTGATTTGTTCCAAATAATTACAAGTTTCATCACAGCCGATCATTGTTGACAATCGTATTATTGGCGTTATTACCTTCTAACTCAACAATTATACTCATCAGTTCAAATAGCTAATAAGCATACTCGTAATACGAGTAATATATATTTATAACTCTTGCTATTAAAGTGATACAAGTTACAGGATGCCATTTGCATCAATTTCCACTGATTCAAACTTCCACAATTAACCTTGCAAATACACTCACGCCGCAAATGTTAGCTGCATCCAGTACGTAAAACTCACTTTGAGTTCAAAGTGTGTCACGATTCTGTTGCTTTGATATGTTGATCACGTTCTCATCGGCGCTTACTATTGAACAACAACTCATGCTTTATGCAAGTTTTCTACGGGTCATATGACATTCGAATTATAAGACATATTTTTGTGATTGCTTATGATCACGAACTGCTTATTTAAATTGCTTTCAAAATGAAAAAGTAGGACTTTTTTTCAAAACCTAATCCGTTAGGTTCAGGACTATTTATAAACTAAGTTGGTTATTGAACATTTGAACCTTTAGGTAATTATAAATTTTAAAGCCTACTATTGATTATAGATATAGAAGAAATACCAAAATCCACAAATATATTGATATGAAATGATAAAAGAAGAGAAAAAAGACATTACAGTAAATTGCTACCGCCCAGTTTTCAAAAAACAAGTTGGTCTCTTGGGTGTGATTACTCGTTCTAAGTCTAATTGGTCTCTACCCAGCCCATCTAGGCCTAATCCAGGCCAATTTCTACTTTTAAATGCTAGTTCAAAACTATTAAATACTAGTTCAAACTTCAAAGCCCGACCCCTAAAACGATTTTGCACTTCTTTCTTTTACCATGGCCCAGTAGAAGAGTAAAACACAATCAAACGAGTTTTTAGTATGAAAATCTCAAAAGTCTTGTTAAAAAAAACTAGGTATAATACCCGTGCACGCACGGGGTTTTAACATAAATTTTTAGGTATGTATTAATACCGAATATTGTGAGTTCAAAACTAATGGCGAATAATTATATCGCCTATATTTATTTAAAAAAAAATTTAAAACTTTTTGTAATTGTTTAAAGCAAATGCACTAATATGTGAACTTTAAATAAGCTATGCTAACTCGACTAATATTAACCGTCTATAAGTGCCCTACTTTACGAAAAATAAAACTACCATTTTATATCAAACAAAACTTCATGTTAGAGGTCATGTTGTAGTTACATTGTACAATAAACAATCAAAAATAGTTATAATAATGTAAGAAATTTAGAAATCACTAATACAATAAATAAAACACACAAATCATTGTCAATAAGATACAGTAACAACGTAAACTAAGCACAATGACTAAACCAAATTGATAACATACATTTTCTTCCTTTTCTCTTCATTTTGACTCCTGAGTACCTCGGATCAATGGTACGGTATGGTATCAATGTACATACTCTTCATTTTTTCACCATGAACAACGTGCTTCTACCTCCATGTCTTTTGTGTTACTAAGAGAGTTATCGTAACTTCTAAATGAAAACCTAAATCTTCTTGTTCACGACACTTTCATCATCCTCTCGAGCCTGCTTTGTAGATGAGAATATAGGTTCAAGTTGACTTTAATTCACAATAATTCTCTGCTCAAAGCCCATAGCCTCATCAAGTTACCCACACTAAAAACTTACCTCATGTTAAATCCTTTTGTACCTCTATTTATGTGGTGTAGTCTGATTTGTACATAAAACTGATCATATGCAACCTTTTTTCAGCTTCATTTATGTGTATTTCGCCATAAAAATTGTCACATGGTACCCGCCGTCGCATTGCGCGGGTACCTTTCTAGTAAACTATAAATGATCCATATCTACAAAATATACCCATACACAATTTTTACCTTAACATCAAAGGAAGAAAGTGTTTGTTACTCCAATTGTATCGGATGACCCTGAAGGTTCCCTAGCAGGCTAGCATCAAAGGAAGTAAGTACATCTTAACTTTACAAAAAAAGGATCTCAAAAAATGTTGATAGAAGATGGAAAATAATTATAAAAAAAAATGCGTTAATTAAGAAGAGGAATGTGATGAACTTGTAAACCAATAACCTGGAATTATATTTAACATGCGAATGTTCATATAGCTTGATTCAACATTTTCTTTGTGTGTGTTAGAGAACCTATTGCTTACTGAAATACAATTAAACGGAAAGGTTGCCACTTCCTTTGTATGAAAGAATGGATATCATCTTAGACCCAACTTGCAAGCATATGCATAAGAACTAAAATCAGTAAAACTTTAGCCCTTTCCCCATTCAACAATGTATGTGTTGATAAAATCATTATGTTTAATATTTTTGATCAAAAAGCAATTTTCCAGTACATATGGTACTATCCATTAAAAAATGAGAGCAAGAAAGCAAATATTAGTTTCGTTATAATCGTATATTGTATGTTTTGAAGATGTAAAGGCTGAGTGTGATTAGATATGCACTTATATGTTGCTCATATTCCAAATATAATTATAAAATGTCTTGATGATATAGGAATGAATCTCTATATCCACATAACATTATATAGCACTTCCCACACTTACGCTCAATTGACGGAGATGATGTCAAACCGTTAGACGAAAGAAGCATAACAAATAGTTGTCGGACATAATGAGCAATTCTCAACCACTGGTAGAATTATGTTTCGTTCATCATTAAGAGTCACCTCCGCTTATGTTTCAAGATTCCTCAGTAGTAATGAATGACACTTACTGTGGATGTTTGAAGTAATGGTTAAATTAAGAGAAAAACTTATGAGTACCATTTACTTATAAAATGACTTAATTTTGTGACTCATGCCCAAATGGGTCAAAAGAGTAAAATCAAAGGATTATAAAAAATCAGAATTGAATAATAAAAATTATGAATAAAGTTTTGACAGATTAGAAACTATCACTTAATCACTAATTCCTCAATTTGATTAAAAACTACCACTTAATCACTTTTGAACACTTAAGTAAATAGTGGCCTAAATTTTTTTAAAATTATCGATATCAGGTTCATACCTTATATGATAAAGAACTAAAAAATTACGATGCAGTAAGAGAGTTACCTATTGTCATGCTTCACATCATGGTAGCGATCCCGTCATTTAGGTCGAATGCAACTTAAGTTGTAGTAACACTCACCCAACCTCACATGAAAATTCGAGTCCTTAAAATTGTCAAAAATTAAACTTTACTCTAATATGTTTCAAATATTAAACATCACTGTTATATATGTCAAAAATACTTAGTCATGCCTGGCAAACTACACAAACAACGGGAAAACAAAATGTTGTTTAACAGCTTTAACATCTTTAGTCTGAAATTTATATTAGCAACTAAAGTCTGTTGGTTGAAAATAAAAAGTGTGCATTTAGTTGTGCTTAAAGCGAACACAATAACAGGATATTAGACAACTCTCCCAAATAATGTTGTTGCCTTTAATAAATTGCCACACCCCTGTGCATTACATAGTTATAACTTAGGTCATCAGGTTATAGGATGAATATCTTCCTTAAAATTCTGTTGTTGTGCATAGCATTATATCAAATTAAAGTCATGCAAAGATGTATATAATTTAGAGCGCTTTTGCAATTTTTTTACATGATATAACTGTGAGCCAGCAATCAACTTGGTTGGGATATGTCACCTTCTAACGTCTCACTTGGAGGGTACTAACTTGTTGTATAAAAGCAACCTGTGAAACATATACAATTATCTATTTTATTTTGGAACTGAAACTTCTTTTAACAGTAGTGGCAAGTGACAACCAATAGTAAAAGATAATCTGCATATATAAGCTTAAGCTATAACAAAAACGTAGCAAATAGAGGTGAATATTGGAAAATAAACTTGAACTGAATGCATATTCCTTCGAAAGCTAAAGTTAAAAGTAACAAAAGGACCAATTGAATAATGCTTACGAAAAGGAAGCAATACAACATTATTCCAGTCCTTGCCTCATAGTAATATACTTGTTACTTATATAACCAACTAATTAATATGCTTAGAAAAATGACAACACATGGAAATTAACCAACTAAACTACATGTGTATAAAATAATAATAATAATAATAATAATAATAATAATAATAAATAAATAAATAAATCGCACCATATTTCACTGAGAAAGCTTTTTACTGCTACTGGAAGAGCACCAACTCAATTAGGTCAAAAAGCTAAAACCTTAAATCAGAGGATGTTAAGGTTGGAGACGGCCACAATCAGAAAACAATAACATAAACCCATAAGTCAAATTAAATTTTTAAACCCTAAATCTATTAATTAAAATTTTAAACCAAAAGCATACCTTTGATTAACCCTAAAAAGAAAAAGCATTGTGATTAAAGATTTGATCTATTTAAAATGAACGGCTGGATATATTTTATGGCGGATCAATTGTGGTGGTCGGGTTGTGGTGGCGTGGTGCCAGGGTATGAAGGTCGGTGAAATATTTGGGTTCTTTTTTTTTACTCCGGTATAAGCATAATTGGGTATGTGTTGAAAGTTAGATCACATGCTACTTTTGGCCCTTCAAGTTTTACAAAATCAGTCCGCTTTTTAGAAGTTTGTTTTATCACATTTTTGCCACATATAGTTTTTGGTGGGTTTTTTCATTATACGTGAATTTTGTCAATGTTGACAAAATTGAGTTCAATTTTGACTTTTTAATAGCCAATCAAATCGCACGATTTTGCACGCGTGTCAGTTTCAAGCATCTTGATTGGTCCAATTTTTTTTCACATAAGATTGTTCCTTCAAAAAAACTCCGAAATGATGTAATTCTTTTATTATATAAAAGATTATTAAAGTCGCGCAAGTTATATAACACTAAGTCGCATTTATATTACATGTAATTTAGCTAGACTAAAAAAATGTACTTACACTCTCTTGTTGAATGCTAAAATTCTCTATTAACCGTAACAACATTACATAATAGTGATTGAAAAACTTAACTCATGTGGTTAAACTCATGAACACTGTATTATTCATATAACACATATAATTTTCTTTAACCTGATATTCTATTTTGATTTTACTACGTATCTTAAACCTGTTATTAAGCTTATCACAACACAAGAATCATTTTAAAGACTATTAAAAATACGAAGGTGCTAAAATGACATGTGAGGGTTTTATCATCATCCCCACATTTTAAATCTCGAAAATATTATTACATTATTTAAAAATAATTAAAGAAAATTAATAGACATTTAATTCTTTAACTTTAGTAAAAGAAAAAGTTTTAATTGGTCAACGTATAGTCACTTTTATTAGTCAAGCTGTTTGACTCGACAGAATAAACTAGGGGTGAGCAAACAAAACCGAAAAAACCGGAACCGAACCGAAAACCGAAAAAACCAAACCGAAAAAACCGACCGAAACTAAAAACCGATGGTTCGGTTTTTAATTTTTCAAAAACCGAAAAATACGGTTCGGTTTCGGTTTTCGTCCAAAAACCGAACCGTAAAAACCGAACCGAACCGATTTTATTATATAATAATATGTAATTAATATAACATGAATAAATAACTAAATAAATCAACTTTATAAATTCATATTAATTTTGTGGGTAGATTTATAATATATTTATATTAACGTTTATGTTTATATGCGTGTTTGTCGTATCTTGTGTTTACTTGAGAATATATCAATAAATATATTACGATGATCATACTTTGTGTATGTTTACTTGCATGTGTGTGTCTCATTTATATGTGTGTAATTATATAATTATGCAATAAATATTATTATGCTTAGATTGACAAAAAAAGTAAATAAGAATAACAAATTTTCTATGTAATACAAGTTAATTTGTTGTTATAAATTTGCCATGCCCAAATATAAACGGTTAGAAACCGAAAAAACCGAAAAACCGAACCGAAACCGATAATAAACCGAAAAAACCGAACCGCCAAAAACCGAACGATTTCGGTTTTGGGTTCTATAAAAACCGAACATTGCGGTTCGGTTTCGATTTTAGCCAAAAACCGACCCAAACCGAACCGTGCACACCCCTAGAATAAACAAAAAGATGGTCCATAATCCATAAACAACAAGGACCACGTTTGTATAACACGCGCTAAAACTGTCGCGTAAGGGAATCAATATGTTGATGACACTGTTTGTTTCAGCTTTTAACACTTTGCATCCTAGACTTCACCCTAGAAAGTAAATGTCCAATTTACCCTTTTGCCAGATTCTGTTTTTGATGTGACTTCCATGACCTATCCCTTCAAATAGTTACCACTTTTTTGTTCTTTTTAACTTGCTTTAACATAACTTTCGATGATGAAAATGAACTAAATTAATAAATTATGTTATTTATTTATTTTTCCAACTCAAATGAAATCAAATGTCTCATGGACCATTATTTACATATCAAGATTAAACCTATCACTTATTTTCTTAAACATTTTCTTAATTCTTTAACTAAACATTTACGACAAGTATTAACATCTCATATTACTAGAGATAGAAAGCTTGCATTCCAAATTAACAACCAAACAATATTTAATCTAGTGGCAAATCGTACTTGAATGTTGCAAAAATGCTTCTGAACCAGTAGGTTAAGTATTCAAGCAACATCAAGACACTCATTTAGTGAAGGTAAGTGTATGCTTCCCATTCAAAGAAATTGATTTAATCTTAGGTTGGTGGTCATAGTAATTGCCTCAACAGTAAATAAGATTTTCACCATCATCAACATAGTATAAAAAATCAGAGACAGAACTGAGGGGTTTTCGCGGGTGCCCGGGATCCGTATGAATTTTTTCGATGATATAGTGTTAATTTTGAAAAAAGCATCAATTTTTCTAAAATGCATCTTAAATGCACCCGGTCCATTGAAATGTGTTTTTATGTTATGGTTCCAAAAATTTTGTGCACATGGTCATATTTGATATTGGTTCTGTCCCTAAATAAAATAATCAACTTCACTACTCAAACATACTCTTAGTTGATAATATTCTTTTGTATTCTTTTAATTGGTTAAAGTCTCAAAACCAAAAATTTAGTATTAGTTGGGTTGAGTGGCTTCAAAACCCCCTATATTTGTATTAGTCTAGTTCTTTGCTAGACTTTTCTCCGCTCTTCAAAAAAGAAAAATATACCTAAAAAACCAACATCACACACACACAACCATCTTTTCATTCTTTCATAACACGGTCGTTAGGACGACCGGCTTCTCCAAAAAACCCACCAAAGATGTGTCACATGTAGATGGCAGTTTAACGGCGGCGTACGTGGCAGTGAAGTAGTTGATTATCACTTGATCTAAGTCATTTGACTCAAGTCAATTGTAGAGTTCGTACCTCCGGTGGTCAACGGTGGCGGTGCAATGGTGGCATAAATGGTGGATTGACGGTTATGAAGGTTCCGGTGGAGCATTTGAAGAAATGTCAAATTTAGGGAGAGATTAAATTTGGGGTTTGATATTATGTAAATATACTTGTAAATAAATATTGAAGTAAAAAAAATATGAGTTCTAGTTAAATATATATAAATAAATTTTGGAGTAAAGTAAAAACAAATTTACATCACAGGAAGAGGAGCAATACCTTAACAGATGTTGCAAATTCAGCGACTTACGAAGCGACACCTCGAGGACGTCGCAAAATTTAGCAACACCCTCGNATATTCCGAAGACGATGAATAAGTAGTTGTAATTCGTTTGTTTTAATTTCATATGTTTCGCAATCGTTGTTCTTATTATTTTATATTTCGTATTGTAAGTTTTTAAGTTTTAATGTTATTTGGTTTAATAAATGAATTGTTGGTTTTAGTTTAGGGGGTGAATGTGAAAATAATTGAATAACCTGAGTTATTGCTGAGTTATTGTTGTGGGTGTTGAGTTATTGTGTTGAGTTATTGTGTTAAAGCTGACGTGGCGCTGACGTGGCACTGCGTTATTTAATAACCTGTGTTATTGTTGCTAATGCTCTTAAGGGCATATTTTCTTTGGTTTGTATAAGGGTGGTGGATACCAACATTATCATGCCAAAAACCACACCATCGCGCATGGTGGTGGGTGACTTTTTTGGTGACCACACCACATGGGGTGTGGCGGTAGTGGTGATATTATAAAAAGCAATTTAAAATGACTCTTACCCTTTACCTTTTTTATTATGTTCTTTCTTTTATAATTTTATTTTTATTATAAAATATGAAACAAAAAATATAAACTGACAAGACAAAAAAATCAAAAGATATAAAATACGTGAAGGCGCAAAAAATATGTAACACAAAACGATAAAAGAATTGTCTTTTTTCTATTAATAGAGGGTAAAAGTGGGCCAAAAGGGATACCAACAACATCATCCTTAGAGTGTCAGGTTTCATAACATGTTAACACCACATTTTTTGTGTCACATCAGCTTCACATCACCATCTTCACTTTTCACATCAACACCCAAAAACATCCATCCCTTATTACATCCATTAATATTCATAACACAACCTTTTATTAGACCCACCATTTCATTTTATTTTGTATTTTTCAAACAAATTAAATTTCATTTATCAAATAAAATATATCAAAAAAGATACAACTAACATTTTTTAAAAAAGTTTTTACTTTTATTTTTTAAAAAAGTTTACAAAACTAAAGAAATGTATACATCAAACTTTTTATAAAAAAAAAATAATAAATAAATAAATAAATAAAATTCAATAGCCCAACCTAATCTAAACACATTTTTAATAAAAATAAATAAATAAATAAATAAATAAAATCCAACCCCATCCGACAACCCAACATAATCTAAACACTTTATATTATCTTCCCAATCCAAACACACGCACACACACAAATCCTACGAACACCTAAACACCATTACCAATTTCGTTGGCAACGCCGAGAAGGCGGTGTGGTAATGCCGGCAACGTGGCTGCCACGTCGACGTGACGTCCGTTGCTGCGTTACCATACCTAATGCTCTTAGTTATTTGTAGATATGCCAAATGAGACCCATTGTCTAAACATGGTTCTAGTTGAGTAAATATCTACTATGGGATAGATCTAGTTGGGTGTACTTAAATATTATATATGATTCTGATTGAGTATTTGATAGAAAGTGAAGTTATATAACAATTAACCAACGGGTCTAGCAGGTCAATTAGTTTTTTCTTTTTTTGACTTTTCGGCTTTTTCATCTTTTTACTAAGAAAACAACAAAAAAATTGTCAACATGACCAAAACCCATTTAGACCCGAACCCATTAGACCCATGTTTCTAGAAGACCCATCTAGACCGGATCCTAACTAGACTCAAACCCATCTAGACATGTGACCCTGTAGAACTGTAGAGGAGGGGGTAAATATGGTCTTTTCGACTAACTTGAAGTTTAACAACTTCTAGTCTCTAAGAACAATCAAGTGGTTATACACAACGACACTTACATCCACAATATATAAAGCGAGTAAAGAGATAGACACCACGACATATGCTGGTTTGGGATGGGGGTTTATAACATCTGCAGTTCTGTACGTCCAGTTGCGAATCCACGACACCCATACTATTACTAAGTATAATCCTTATTGTGGATTATAAACCGTTGCAACTTCACTCCATCGATATGCACAGAGATCAGCGCTCACTAAGAAGATCTACCCCCAACGATATTCCGCCCTCGGAAACCACCTACAAGAATCTCGCGATTTGATTTAACTTCTAAGACCACAAAGACTTCCCCACCGAAAGTATCAACCCCCAACTAGATCAATACACGATATAGGCTTCACCTCCAAGGTACAAGACTTTATGTAACACCCCAAACCGGATAAGGGTCTAAAGTGTAACATTATGGTGTCATTTCAGAACATAAAGCGCAAGCGGAAGACTTAGCTCAATAAACTACAAATCTTGAGACTAAAAGGACTAATAATACAAATACCACCAAAACCAACTTCTAAAAGAAATAAAATAGTCAAACATAAATCTGAAATAAAATCCAAGAATACTAAGGTAGGGTTGGTCCACTAAAAGCTCCTACTCTCATCACTCAATCCCAGCCTCCAACTTGATACCTGCCGCAGGGAAAAGAAAATGCGGCTGAGCTAACGCTCAGTGAACAGATATAAACATATGAAAGATAACTGAATATAAACGAATTAAATAAACAATCCAATGTGAACCTGCTGAGAAACAATGTCATAAAGAATATGAAGGGTCATATGAAAATGGAAATTAACGAATAGTCCAGAAATGGTAAAAGGATAGTAACGGAAGTTGCTCAAGTACCAAAACATTCATTCAATCATTTCATTTCACAAATCATTATACCGTCAATTCCTTTATTGTACATGGAGTAGCTAGCTCCAACGTACCAGAAGTGAAATGGAGTGCATGGCACACACACCAATCACTAAGTCAATCAATATACATTCATTCATTTAGCCTAGGATGCATCCATACGCTCCCTGCGAAACAGAATACATATGCAAGTACGAGACTATACATACATATACAGAATGGCCATATGCACCATAATCATTAAAACAGAAGGGAACGCCGTGGATCAATCACACCTCCACAGAAAGTGTCATGCCATTGGTGCCTCAATGACACGGCCATGTTACCTTCATGACTAGGGATAATACCTTGAGCAATGGGTCAAATCAAATGGATCAAAACAAAGGGTCATAACAAAGGGGTCATATCAGATGGATCATAACAAAAGGATCATATCAATGGTTCAGATCAATGGTTCAAATCAAAGGTTCATATCAAAGTAAACGAATCAGAGTCAATGAATACGAATCATGAGAAACAAATAATTAAACAAACGAAATAACCGATAATGATATACAGAAAAGTGGTATCCAGAATATCCGTACCAATACGAAATGCAAATGAAATAATGTCTAGAAGTAAGACTGAATATCCGTACGATAACGAAATGCAAATGAAAGAATGCTTAAAAGGAATACTGAATATCCGTACCAATACGAAATGCAAATGAAATACTGTCTAAAAGTAAGAATGAATATCCATACAAATACGAAATGCAAATGAAAGAATCTTTATAAGGAAAACTTAATATCCGTACCAATACAAAATGCAATTGAAATAATGTCTAAAAGTAAGGCTGAATATCCGTACCTTAATGCAANAACAATGTCATAAAGAATATGAAGGGTCATATGAAAATGGAAATTAACGAATAGTCCAGAAATGGTAAAAGGATAGTAACGGAAGTTGCTCAAGTACCAAAACAATCAATCAAACATTTCATATCACAATTCATTATACCGTCAATTCCTTTATTGTACATGGAGTAGCTGGCTCCAACGTACCAGAAGTGAAATGGAGTGCATGGCACGCACAACCAATCACTAATCATTTCAGAACAGAACATTATGCCTAGGATGCATCCATACGCTCCCCTGCAAAACAGATTAGCACATACCCTAGCTCAAGGCTAGCATACATACTCAGATAATGGCCACAGATACAGATAAGGGAAACGCCGTGGATCAATCACACCTCCACAGAAAGTGTCATGCCATTGGTGCCTCAATGACATGGCGATGTTACCTCCATCGCTAGGGATAGTACCTTGAGCAATGTGTCAATTCAAATGGATCGAAACAAAGGGTCATAACAAAGGGGTCATATCAGATGGATCATAACAAAAGGATCATATCAATGGTTCAGATCAAGGGTTCATATCAAAGCAAACGAATCACAGTCAATGAATACAAATCATGAGAAACGAGTAGTCAAACAGACGAACCAACTGATAACGATGTCAATAGAAATGGGTATCCAGAATATTCGTACCAATACGAAATGCAAATAAAATAATCTTTAAAAGGAAGACTGAATATCCGTACCAGTACGAATTGTAAATAAAATAATGTCTAAAAGTAAGACTGAATATCCGTACCTTAATGCAATTGAACGAAAACAGACGAATCAATAGACGATACGTTTCTCCAACGAATCTACACGAGTTAGGGTTCACCACATATTTAGTAAGTTTCTACATTAGTCAATTTAGGTTTATCATTTAAGTCATTTAAGTTTCAAAATGTTAATAATTATGTCTAGGATTTTAAGAATATATTTATTAGTTAAATACAATTTTTGGTTTAATCTCGCATTAATATCAGTAATAGTCATTTTAAGGTTTCAAAGGTGATAAATGTCATAACTAATCATAAGTGTATATATAAAACATTTAATTAGGTCTCCAAACACAATAATAGACATAGGTTACGATATATCAAATTATAAAGGTTAAGTTACAAATCAGTTAAGTCAACCATGCATTTTTATACTTAATATTAAAATAATTAGAAACATATGTATGTGATCATATAAGTATTTTATGTAGCATGTATTCTTATACTAATATGTGATCATGACATGCATGCATAAATCTATATATACTCCTCAGTATGGCATCTCGGTCACATCATCTTTTATATTCAAAATTTTCAATGAACTGTTTTAACTTGCATATTAGTACGATATAACAAGATTTCATAATGCTTAAATATAGCGCATGATTATACATTAGTAATGTTAGTTAAAAAGGTACCTCTAAGCAAGACAAAAACGATGGAAACCGAAAACATGAACATGCACGATCACAATATTCAATGAGACGCAACCAAAACTCAAAACCCCGATGTAACCGAATGGCTAACCGCAACCCAACTGTTTACCCAAAAATCTTTGTTCGATTGTCAAAAAGGTAGCAGCACCAACCATGTCGATATGTATATATTGTTCGTTGTGTTGTTCGATAATCAATAAAGTAGTAGCAACATCGATTATAAAAAAAAATGTTGTGTGAGTGTGTTGTTTGTGTTGTCGAATGGATGGAACAAAGAAATGACCAGGTTTCGATTTATATGCTAGCCCAAAATAGAGCGTCTAACAATTGTACCGTTTATTGTTTAATGTGGGCTTTAATGGGTATTAAATAATAATTCGGTTATAGTTTTTTTTTAAAAGAAAATAACATGGTTATAAAGACTAATTAAGGAATGGTTAAGGAGATTACAAATGATGGACTTTAAAAATCATTTATGGGGTTCGGTTATGAAGTGTTAAGTGGGGGCCAAACTTTAGGGAAAATTTAAGTGTAATTCGAATGTCTACCACTTCTAAAAAACGTGTGATAGAAACTAGATTTTAGGAACTTTCATTATTTGTACACCTTATATACTTATTAAGTTTAGACTTAGATTATTATAATTTACTTTTAATTCTAGTGTTTAATATATAAGGTTTAATTTAGAATATCATAGTTTAAATAAAAATTTGAAATTATACGAAATTTTGGTTTCGAATTTTAGGGTTTTACACTTTACAACCTTACAACCAAATCAAATGAATGATAGTTGTTTATTTAAACCAAACTTTAACCTAGCCTAGATACTCGATTATAGTAAAAAGGGTGTAGAGAAGAAGACCACCGACACAATTAACAAGAGTGGATTAAGTTATTTTGAATCTTTCTTGCGGAAATTAAGTGTTATTTCAATTAGAGATAAAAAAGAAGTTTATAACACAATGAGATATTAGACTCAAAGGGTTGAGAGGAAATAAAAATAGAGCGAAAGAATGTATTGGCAAAATGAGAGTATCAAAAAATAAGAGTGGGGTATTTATAACCAAACCTACAAACATCCCAGATGCGTCTAGCGCGCTGGTCATTCGTTGGCGTGCTACCCAACGCGTCGAGTGTTATCCCAGGATTTTTTTTTCCCGGGATTTGTTTATTAGTACCCGACTCTTATTAAACCCCCAATTGTACTTTACCTTTGACATTTCCAATAACATTTCAATATTGAAAGTGCGATAAGGTCAACCAACTCATTTAGCAAAGGTTCTGGTATTGAAAAATATCTGTGAAGTGAAAACTATGTAGTTAAGGGTTTAGTCCAATTTCAAAGAGAAAGAGAGGTGATGACATCAAATAAGGTCACATGTATAGCATCATTTATTCTATGTATATTGCTTGTTTTATATTATTTTATATAAGATTTGGTACTTAGTTGCTTAAATGTTTGAATCTCAGTTATTATCAAGCAATTGGTGAAAGATAGCAATAATGGACGTGTTTTGAAGCAAAATGGATCAAGTTCGAGAAAGTCCACTAAACTTACAAGAATACGTCGTATCATTCTAGGCAGATATGCCGTATACCAACACTTGGACAATTATCAAGACCATTGTCTGACTTTGAAGAATACGCTGAATCCAAATATTGGATACGTCGTATATGAAACTTTGGTCAACATGAAGAACGAACTTATTTTAGTCCAGATACGCCGTATTAACTTCTGAAGATACGCCGTAGCTATCACAAAGACTTCACCAGATATCCAAGATAAGAAGATCTGATACGCCGTATTCATTTATATAATACATCATATCAGGAAGGCAGTTTATGAATATTCTGGAATATATTAATCTTGGACCCCACGAGAAGTTACCCGGATATGCCGTATTGGGTAAACCAATACACCGTATCGATCGTATTCGAAAACTATAAATAGAAAACCTAAAGTCCGGTTTTCAGAGAGGAGATAACCACCAAGTACGAAACCAAGAAGACTAAAGAAGACCAAGAAGGTCCTGCTAATGCTACAATTCCATAAGAGAACTCTTGTAATTGTTATATTACGCTATAAATAGCATCACATATTTTACCAACAGGCCAAAAGCTTTTAACTTTATTGCGCACTAAAAAAATAAAAGAGAAAAAAAACCATCTTCTCTAATGCAACTCACATGAAAACACACAGTGACACCCATTTAAATAGGGGGAAAAAAAATCAACGGGCGTTGGTGGAGTAACGTCCCACCCAACACCGTTAAAAACGCAACTTTACTGGTATGGTAACGCTGGCAACGCCGACACCACATCGGCATAACGCCTTGCCCTATGTTACCATGCCTAATGCTCTTATGGTGCGTTTTGGTTCGCATTATGTTTTAAAAGGATTTGTAATATGTCAAAGGAATTGTAACCTAGAAACGGCGGCAGCGGCGCGAGGAGTTTGAATGAATTGTAATTCAAAGAGTTGGAAAGTGTTTTAATTGTAATGTTAGAATTGTAACTGATGTATTCTGTCACTGTGTTTTGTTGGATTTCAACGTAATTTAATTCAAAAAAGATAATAATAATAATAATAATAATAATAATAACTAATATAATGACAATAAATAAATAAATAATAATAACAATAATAATAGTAGTACTAGTAATAATGATAATGAACAACAACTAATAATAACGATTATTATTATTATTATTATTATTATTATTATTATTAATATATAAAATTATTATATAATANTTTTGTAATTGTTAAAATTACTTACAAGGAACTTCTTACTTGATGCATCCTCAGCTATGTACTTGGCTTCTAAGGAATCCCATAGTTCTTGAGAATATTCAACATTCTGATAAATATCAAAAAGAGAATTAGACATACCATTGAGGATTAAACCTCTACAGACATAATCATCATTCTCTCACTTGCTTCTGACCCTATTTTGTTCCACAGTAGCATCATCCCCATGATCTTCAGGAATAGCATTGGTTAGAACATACACTACATTCATGCTTGACAACAAGAAGTGCATCTTCTTCTGCCATCTTCTGAAATCAACACCTTCAAACTTTTTCAACTTGGAAAAGTTAGTTGCCATATGCCTCATAGCAGCAGCCATTGATTATCACTAAATAGTTTCTATTGATTGTTGGTTATTAATTGTTTGGTGTGTTCCCAGAACAGGGTAAAGATAATCAATGAGTATCGGATATTCACTTGAAATCGTGTTATCACTTTCCAATAGAAACTATTCGACCCTATGCGTGGGTTACACGAATATCTCTATGGGATAAGACCAAGTGATGTTCTTGTTTTAGGCACAAATCAAGAACAGATTCGTATTCAAGTGTTTAGGGTTTTTCGTCAATCATCTCCATGCAGAATGTTGTGATCTCTATTTATAATAGAGAATACTCAAACCCTAGCCCATGAAATTATTTATAATTAACGGCCCATTAATTATATCATAATAATTTCCATAATAGTAGGAATCAGTGGTTAAAAACGAGCAGCAGAATAAACTGATGCCAGTAGAAGATTCACACTAGCAGCAGAATCTACTGTCAGCAGAATCCACTAGCAGCAGATTCATACTAACAGCAGAATCAATACTAGCAGCAGAATCAGATCAGCAGAAACAGATTCACACTAACATAACCACTATTGAGTCAGGGGATTTAGTGACCAAATGGGTGTACACTTCATACCTCCAAACCCATTACCATGTGTGAATTGATCCCTCAAGTGCACTAAATTTTCCAACATTCTTAGCCAATATTAACTCCCATAATTAGATTGTTTATATGCTTTAATCAGTTCATGCTACCACGTGCAGGAAATAAAAAGCTTCAAGAAGAATGGGTTGTTCCTTCCAAAATATTCGATGATTTTTTGACGTCAGGTCCTTCCCCTTGGTTTTATGTCTTTATGTTCAAGGATTGATCATAACTTTCTGGTATATATAAGTGTTTCTAAACTTGGACCGAAAGTGCAAGAAATACTGTGTGGGAGGGACAATTAAGACTGGGCTCTTGGTCAGAGAATCAAAGTTATATGCACTTCACCAAAGGGCTTGTGTCCCAATGGTACCCCATGTTGTGTGAGAAGCTCTCCAACCAAATGGTTGCGGGTTCAAGTCCTGCTTAAAACATGTGAGATATATTTGTGGTGTAAAAATTGTAAGATATATAGTTAAAATTGCCGTTCTAAAAAAAGAGAGTTATATGCACTTCAACTTGAGACGAAGACTATCAACTATAGAGTAATTAAGTTTTATTAGGCCCAACATTATCGACAGCTAACCACCTGGTAATAATGGAGCAAAATTTGACTCTGGATTTGTTGGTCAGATCTTGCTTGATCGTGAATGCTAGTATTCATCCTCAAAGACGTATCATAGATCCAGATAAAACAACTTCTTTACCAGTCTGTCCCGATACAGATAAATTACCCAAATTGACTTATTCATAAACGTACGGATTGAAGTTACCTTGTGTGGAAAATGTCCTTTTGTTATCTTCTATATTAAAGTTTAAGTAAAAATCCTATTAATCAATATGAATCACAACTATTATGTTATGATATCACTATACACATGGAAGTTTTTGGGTCGAAAGTGATGCAAAGGATGTAGTATAGACCAATTAATGTCATTATATGCTAAAAGCAATTGTGCATAGTTAGTATTTGTAATATGGGTCATATTAGGAGGCTGCAATGGGTTATGGTTTGGGCCAAAGGCCACCAAACCAAACAGCCGTTTAGGATAGCAATTATAGGTTAACTTAGTTATGGCAGTTATGTAAGTTATGTTAGTTAGATGGCAGTTGGTGTCTAAAGACACAATGGTTCATGAATAACTGTCATGTGCCTTTTCACTTAGTATATATATGTTTTAAAGTGTGTGTAAACATTAATCTATTCATCACCAATAAAGTTAAATCGTTTACTATCTTTATTCCAAACACTGTTTCATTCATATTGCAATCATGGTTAACTATAAACATGTTATGAAGAGGAATTGGCTCCAATACCAACCTATGCAACATTGGTATCAGAGCCAAGGCTCAAAAACCTGGGGGAAGCCAATACATAAACAAGATCAAATGGGCCTCACAAGGAATTATTTACAAAGAGAAACACCATAGAGACTGTTACCATGGAATAGTCAGAAGAGAAGATTGTCTCCTAAAAGCAAGGAGATGTTAAGGCAAAAAATGAAAGAAATTAAAGCCTTCAATACTTCAAAATTGTCTGCAAAGTTCAGAGATCATGGAGAAGGGAGCACAAGTACTTTAAAGGAGAAAAGAGCACGCTGCTACATATGCAAAAGGCGTGGCCATGTATTCGGAAATGCCCAAACAAGAAAAGCAAAGTCATGATTGAAGATCAAAAGAAAATGGTGAAGCCCACAGTCAAGAAGATTGATGAAAAGTTGAAATACTGTGAGAAAGTTCATGTAATTACTGATTACACGGTAGAAGGAACTGATTATGCAAATTGGGACAATGTAACAACCGTGATTTTAGCAGGTTATTTTAACTATTAGTCTCGNCATAATTGCAATAGGAAACCTTAAAAACACTACGGGAAACATTATAGTTATGGTATCGGAATCCAAACTATTCAATAAAAACTAAACACGTAACGTTTATTAAAAAAAACATAAGCGTCTACGGCGCAAGATATATATACGGTGAAATTAAACACGGGAATAAATCCTGACGAGCCTACAAATAATTTTCGTCGCCATAAAAGATCAAAAGAAAAATTTGTAAAAAAGAAAATTATATTTTAATTAGAAAAATCGTAAGTTATTATGAATTAGATTACTTTGTAACTACAATTAAACAAAATAAAAAACTAAATTTACGTTTAATGTTTTTACATTTTGTGATTGTCAAAACCTAGAGATATCAAAAAATATAAATAACGTTTTTATGCATTATTTATGTCAACAAGTTATTGCATGAATCTTGAGTCTAAATTGCAGTTCATAGAACGTACTTTCTAAAAAGTCCGGCCAAGATCGATTTCGAGGTCAGGAGGCAAGTCAAACGATTTTTGTGAGTAAAGGTGTCAAAGCTGTTATACCGGGACAGATTTAGGGTAAAAGTTTTGAGGTTAAAAGTGGTCTTGAAAGTATAATTAGGGTTAGCCCTTCTGGAGAAGTTGAGTTCTATATTCCCTTTGACTTCCACGCGAAGGGTATGTGTTAATAAGTTGTACAAATATGTTTCTTAAGTCAAAACATTTTGGTGTGCGTTCAAATCCGAATCTGGATAGTTTTCATGTTTGATTTTCTTAAGGGTAATTGTGTGTATTTTTAGTGCATGGCCTTCTCAGAGTAGCTTTTATGCTCATAAGAGACCATGGTGAATTTTTGGTGTAAGTTGTGGAGTTTATTTTGTCGTGATTTCATGTGGGTAGAAGTAGGGCTGAGCATGGAAGGTTCAAAACTGAACCGGACCGACAAAACCGACCGAACCGACAAAAACCGAACCGAACCGACAGCCCGTCGGTTCGGTTTCGGTTTAGGTTTTTCATGGTTTTCGGTTTCGGTTCGGGTCGGTTCGGTTCGGTTCGGCCCAAAACCGACGAAAACGCACACAAACAAACATGAACCGAACCGAACCGACGGACCCGACACAAAACCGAACCGAACCGACCAAATTCGGTTCGGTTTCGGTTTACGTTTTTGGCGATTTTCGGTTTTCGGTTTTGTCGGTTCGGGTCGGTTCGGTTCGGTTTTAGACCGATGCTCAGCCCTAGGTAGAAGTACACCAAAAATCTGCGTTTTCTGATAAATTGTTTACAAGGGATTTAGTGAGTGTAAGTGATTGGTAGCATTTAGTATGGAGTCTAGGTGACCCATGGTGGTTTATATGACCCTTAGACATCCATCATATGTGTGTTACATAGACTTTGGCTTTTAGCTTGGTCGCGTTTAAGGTGGTTCTATTTTGCTTGTTTAGATTTGTGATTGTTGTTTTGGAAGCGGCAAAGGTTCAGGTGAGTTTCATAGTCTCATATTTACTTTGTTTTAAACTTGGGATGGGAATGATGCTTGTGGTAAATTAAGTTTTAAGTTACTGTGATTATGTATCTAATAAATGCATGGACTTGTAAGTGGTTATCGTCTGTATGCTACATGTTATGATATTGCGGTGTGGTTATTCTGTGTGGTCCAATTGGAGGGATGCTTATCTCGTTGCTCGTTCGTACGATCCAATTGGAGGGTATTGATTACCCAATATTGTGTACTTGGATCGGTGGGCATGTTCCGTCCCAATTTATGTAAAATGTGGTACTTGGATCGGTGGGCACGTTCCATCCTAATTGATGTTGGATATGGTATTTGGATCGGTGGGCACGTTCCGTCCCGTTAGTTGGTTTTGTGATTGCATGCTAGCTTATATGGTAACTATACTTATTGTCATGCTATGTTTTATAATCACAGTGAACTGTTGCCTGAGATATATTGTGTGTCTTAAACCTATGAACCTCACCAACTTTATGTTGACGTTTTTAAGCATCATTTTCAGGTGAGCATTCTAAGGATAAGATAGAAGGAAGTGACTAGTCGAGACTTTAGTTGCATTGAGAATGATTTATCTTTATGTTTGGATTACGAATTTGTTGGATTTTGATTGTGATACTCTAATGTTCTTCGACTAGTACTTTATGTTTTATTGAGGATATCTTTGGAGATTTGTTTTGTTATTTTTCTTTTGGGGTATTGTTACGACACTTTGTGTCTGTATTTTGCTCTATTTATTTGCATGTAGAAATTCTCTATATAGACACCATGTGTTGTGATGATATCCATGATGTTGCACTCGCGTTTCCGCCTTGGCGAGGTGTGACAGACAACATATGGTATGTAAGCGGTGCTTACAAACAACACATGTGTCCAACTAAGTCAATATTCAAGAAATTGAAGAATAGATTTCGAATGGAAGGGACAGAGAAAAGTGAGAAGAAGTTCATCTTCTCATATGGTGTTGGAAAAGCAACTGTGGAAACAAAAGATAGGAACTTGGTGATACCTTGTGTATACACACCAGAAACGACTCTAAATGTTCTTAGTATTGATCAATTGGATGATCAAGGGTATATAGTGAAGTATAGCCACAATAAATGTAGTTTACACCACATGTTTGATGACAGAAGGAGTGGTAATGCAAGAACAGAAGTGGCACAAGAGGAAGACACCAAGGAAGATGATGGATCAGGAAGTGTAATTGCAAGACGCAACAAGTTTCTTGATGAATATTTTGAGTCAATAGATCCAAAGGAAGAATGCTCACTGGTAAAAGGTTTCGAAGAATTAAAGTGGGACAGGAATGATGTACAAGACTATATGGATGAAGAATACATCAGTATGAATGGATCTTTGTATGCCATAAAAGTAAATTCATTCTCTAGGTTTCTATCTTTCTTAAATTTGGTCAAGAAAGATAGTGTGGTGTCAAGAATTGGGATGTATTCAGCAAGAGGTACTTGGATATGTTGAAATGGTTTTATTTAGTTTACTTGAATGAAGATGTGTTAGAGCAAATACCACTATTCATAAGAGTGGTAAAAATCGATTTGCTAGGTCTGCATAAGATGGTAGATAGCCTTAGGAGGTTATCTACGTGTCACCTTTAGTGATAAATGGAAGAAAGTTGCAATACTACTTGGTCTAACAGAAGAAGATGAGGAAGCAGTGAAGAAATGCTACAAGCAATTCATAGAAATGGTGCAGGTGTACTATGAGACAACAGAGAAGCCTTGGTATGAAAAAGGGCCTGAAGAGAAAGTGGTTGATAGTGGCATTGGTTATGCCTAAGTAAAAGATCCACAAGGCTATGAGAAGGCAAGTGTTGAAGTAGGAGAAGCACTGGAAGAAACTGTGAACAGGAAAGGCAAAACAACTCATTTTGGTGTTAACTTGGAAGGCAACATGGACAAGAATGCAAATGAAGAAGAAAGTGGAAGCACATCAGATAGTAATGACTTTGTTGTCATTACTTGAAGAACAAAAGAACCTACTCAAAGGATGTTGGCATTAATGCATTAGGGAGGAGATATAGACCAGTTAATGTCATTATATGCCAAAAGCAATTGTGCATAATTAGTATTTGTAATATGGGTCATATTAGGAGGCTGCAATGGGTTATGGTTTGGGCCAAAGGCCACCAAACCAAACAGCCATTTAGGATAGCAGTTATAGGTTAAGTTAGTTATGGCAGTTATGTAAGTTATGTTAGTTAGATGGCAGTTGGTGTCTAAAGACACAATGGTTCATGAATAACTGTCATGTGTCATTTCACTTAGTATATATAGGTTGTAAAGTGTCTGTAAACATTAACCTATTCATCATCAATAAAGTTAAATCATTTACTATCTTTATTCCAAACACTATTTCATTCATATTGCAATCATGGTTAACTATAAGCATGTTATGAAGAGGAATTGGCTCCAATACCAACCTGTGCAACATGTAGATCATAAAAAAAAACTTTCTATTTGACTTAATACATGTATTATGTGGATATAACGGATTTAAAGCGGGTTATATGGGATACATTTATGAGAACGCCTACATTGAGTTTTTACTGATAAGCTAAGAAGCTAGACGCTCTTTTGGAGAAATGCAAGGCCTATTTGAGGCTTACATACATGAATGTGAATAACGACAGTAGTTTGGCATCGTATATTGGCAAAAATGACTTGATGCGGTTACATGTGGGGTGTTCTCAGCCAGAGAAACCATAAAACGATTGTCAATAGGGTGTGCATAATCATATCCCAAAGAGGACTCATCCTGATCATTTTGTCAAGCATTAGTTTTCTCTAACATGTAAGAAATTTTAGCCTAGTGTTAACTACTTTAGCAAAGGCATGTGTTTGCATATAGGTGCATTTGACACTAAGAAGTGGCACGTTGAATGTCGCCCAAAGACCAGGGTCTATTTTTCATGCATATCATTTGTTCCCAACTGAACACATACAGACTTTTAAAGTGTCTACTTAAATATCTAAATTATTCATGTGGTAATAAATATTTAATCGATTTTAAAAACGTTTAACTTTCTTTAGTGTTTTCCGAAATGCGGGTCACCAAATCCAACCTGTCCCATTCAACTTGAACTTGTTTTGATACATTACTCAACCTGGAGGTACAACAGTTTTCTTAACATTTATGTTGATCTATATGTTCATGAATAACCTGTAACGATGATCAACTACTTGGTTAGCTTAGTTAATAATGATCGATTTGTTACTTTTAAAGGCTTGTTTAACATATCTATGTTGCACCCTTGCTTTGTACTTCACAGGTTTCTTTCAATTATGTAACTTGCTGAATTCGGTCTGGAAGAACAAGGGTGTTTGGAACAGTCGACTTGCAACAGAAAAATACACAAACTTTGATAATATAAACTCTGTATATGTATATATTGATTGATTGAATGTTTACAGAATTTCTAGACCTATTTATACATATAGAATCGGTGCCTTTGATATATCATGACTGTTAGACAAAGAGGCATACCGATTCAATCCCTATAAAAGTCACCCTCTAAGAAACGGTTTATACCGTTATCTTATTGGCCCAGCCCAAACTAATTTCGGTTTACAGACTTTACATAAAATATAAACACTTAACTACCCTAACTTTGCTTCTATAACATTAAGGTCCAACATTCACTCCCTAATGTTATAGACGACAATCAAGTCTTGTAGGAATCGACAACCTACAACCTGGTTACTAGCACGGAATGAACCCGATCGTTGAAGACAACCACACACCAACATCTTATGTATCGACAGAAAAGTAATATCAAGCACAAGTAAGTAACCCTAATCGAACCTTTGATTAGTACGAAAGAATGCGTGTACAAACCCCTCCCCCCTCACCTCCTTTTATAGAGATGAGGGGGAAGAACACCGACTCTATAAGTCGGCTAAAAACTAGACACGGGTTGGGCTTGAGACACAAGTCAACCAAACCGACTCCTACTTGACTAAGAATAAGAAACGGACACTTAACACCCTAGACGTTGATATAGGCTAAAACAAAGACTAAATATAACAATTTCCACCTTAGGCTTTATATTAGCCAATACCGACACTCAGCAACTCCAAGCAGTGTTGAAACTTGAGTCCAGGTACCACCTTCGTCAAGGCATCCGCAGCATTGTGTTCAGTACCCACTGTTGATACAAAAGTTGGGCGTTCCTTGTTTGGGTTCCTTTTCTCGTATCAATTGGATCTTAATGCTTGAGACTTGCGCACTAAGAAAGCAAACAACACTGTTAGGCTTATCGTGGGATTGTCTCCCACGATTATCCTCCGGCGTGAGAGTAAGTAATCGGTTTTAGGGTTATAGTGAAGAGTTAGGGTTTTTTGATGATACCTCGATGAGAGCCGTGATATTCTTTATATAGGCACGAAATCCTTGTTGGTTTTGTGTTCCTTACTCTTCGGCGTATCTCGCCTTATACGGTATATTGATCTTTATCCCATAAATAGAAGATCATTATCAAGATCATAAATAATATATTTGAGTTTGGGCTTTCGTGAGCCCAAATCGTTATTATAATAGCCCAAATCATTATTATAATAGCCCAAATCATTATTATGATAGCCCACGCGTGATGGGCTTGGGCATTAGTAATGTCCATTGGTCGGGTTCGTGACCCGAGTGCGGACTATACGTCATCATGTCCCCCCAGTCTAGTATGCGCAGGGTGCAACCACGTATGCTAGACTAACAACTATAGCGGAAAGCGTGGCGGGGAAGCTTCAAGTATTTCCCGCCAAACGGAAATATACGGTGTATCTAGTCCAAATAAGTCCCAAGTATTCCTCGAAAATCGTGAGGAGGTGGGTGAAAAAGTGTTGTACCTGTTGATCTCCCAGCCACACGATTAGAGTTAGTGGGATCCACATGGCAAGCATCCGAGACTATAGGAAACCCTATATAAAGGGTATCCCCCTTTTCACTGTGATTATCACAGTAACAAGTTCATTTCCACCATTGTTAAAATCTTCAAACACCAATCAAGAAAACAACTCTACACTAAGGTAATAGCGCGTGCGCATCTGAAACCATAAAATATTAAGAATGGTTCTCCAGTTATCCGATTTTCCCTCCGATATAACCGAGGATGATCTTCGTGAGTTCACCTCGGTTACTATATCCCCCTCGCGTTGCATCCGGTAGTACCGGTGGCGACCGCATCTATCGCTGATTTCCCTGAGGGAAAAATAGCGGTATACATGCGCTTTTTCGAATTTGCAAATCAGCGCGTGCCCATTTCACTATTTTTGTGCGATGTACTCAATTATTATCGCCTTCCTCAACAGACTTATCAGTACCTGCACCAGAATCCTTCAATGTATCTTTGTACATGACACTTTCATTGAATAGTGTGCCTTCATACACCAAAACTGACTCGATGTGACTTTCCCAGAATACAATTCTCACAAAAATCGAGCTTACCAAGACTTTTCTTGCCAAACAGCTCCTGCTTTTCTAGCACCTGTAGTCCCGCCTCACTGATATGTCCCAGTCTTTTGTGCCAAACCTGCGCAAGACTGTCTTTTTCTTCAACACTAGCATTAAGCTCACCCGCCACTGCATGGCCATCCAAAGAGTATACGCTATTATCCCTTTGGGTTCCAGATAAAATAACCCTGGAACCATTAATCACCTTGATTTTGCCTGACTGCAATTTAACGGTATATCCCTCTTTCTCAAGAGTTCCCAGCGATATCAAGTTTCTTTTCAATTCAGGAATATACCTGACATTGTGTAATACCAAACTTGACCCATCTTTTAGTTGTACCTTCACCTTGCCAATACCTCTGATCTTGCACTCCCTGTTGTCACCCAACAGTACCCTGCCCCCATCGCATTCCAGAAAATCAAAAACTATATCTAACCTGGGTGTCATGTGGTATGAACCTCCTGAATCCATGATCCAATCTAGCAGAGCCTCTGCACTCATAACCATCATTGCCTCAGAACCGTCACAAATCCAACCACTGGAGTTTGGCTGATCATCTTTCTTGACGAAACAATTTGACTTCTTGCGATTATTCTTCGGACAGTTTCTCTTCAAGTGCTCCTCAGATTGGCAAATATAGCACTTGAGCCTTCCACCTCGAGACTTCGATCTTGACTTTCCTCTAGACTGATGCAAGTTCCTGCGATCAGTTCTTCCCCTCACGTATAACCCTTCACCATCATCCCCCTTCGCCTTAGATCTTTCTTTGATTTCCTTTGAATTCAGTGTGGCCATCACATCCTCCAAAGTCAAAGCTTCCCGTCCATAAAGCAAGGTATCCACAAAGTGTTCGTATGATGCTGGTAAAGAAGTGAGTAATAATAAAGCAAGATCTTCATCCTCGAATTTTACCTCAATATTTGCTAAATCAAGAACGGTTTTGTTGAATTCATCTATATGCTCAGAAATCATACGTCCAGCCGGCATGTAGAATGTATACAACTTCTTCTTTAGGTACAACTTATTGGCTAAGGACTTTGTCATGTACAAAGTCTCAAGCTTGGTCCAAACCCCCGCTGCAGTCGTCTCCCCGGTAACCTCTCTCAGAACCTTGTTACCTAAACACAAAATCACTGCACTGTGAGCTTTCTTGTTTAGCTCAGCTTTCGCTGTAGCATCCATATCCGCGGGTAAAACCTCCAGAGCTGCTTCACATCCATGTTGGATTAATAAAGCACGCATCTTGACTCTCCATAACCCGAAATCACCAGTTCCATCGAATTTCTCGATCTCAAACTTGGTTCCCGTCATTCTTTAATCTCTTTATTAAGTTGCTAAACCTTGTGGGAAAAAAAACCTCACAATCGCAAACTAACAAAGTCCCTTGTACAATAATAATACCTTTCAATTTATAAAATTCTTTGTTTGAATAATAATATTATAAACCAATATAATATAAAATTATCATACTTATAATATACTCCACCACTGATAATAATATATATTATTCAAACAAATATATCTTCTTCTTTATTGTTGTTGACTTGACAAAAGAAAACCAATAGTCTATCTTCTTCAATATGCCAACAAAAAAAACAGATCCGAAAAACCACTTCTTTGTCGATCAACACAACAATAAAACCTGTCGATATGCTGCACCTTCTTGTTGTTCTAAACCGAAACCCAAAAACAGAAAACCTTCTGCTTTTTTGATAACCCAAGAAAACCTTTTAATCGATGATCCTAGAAACCAGAGAACCCGCGAACCTGAGCTCTTGATACCACTTATAGGAATCGACAACCTACAACTTGGTTACTAGCATGGAATGAACCCGATCGTTGAAGACAACCACACACCAACAGCTTATGTATCGACAGAAAAATAATATCAAGCATAAGCAAGTAACCCTAATAGAACCTTTGATTAGTATGAAAGAATGCGTGTACAAACCCCTCCCCCCTCACCTCCTTTTATAGAGATGAGGGGGAAGAACACCGACTCTATAAGTCGGCTAAATACTAGACACGGGTTGGGCTTGAGACACAAGCCAACCAAACCGACTCCTACTTGAATAAGAATAAGAAACGGACACTTAACACCCTAGACGTTGGTATAGGCTAAAACAAAGACTAAATATAACAAGTCTTCTTGACTTCACAACAATGTGGGTTCAACGTCAGTTTCATAAATGAGATGTGCCTTTTACTCCTTGTCTTTCTTTTTCCATTTGGTGCACTCCTTTGCGAAATGTCCATGCTCACCACATTCATAACACCTGAGCTTGCTTTTGTCTATGCTTCTGGTGTATGCTTATTCATATACCTTTTATTTACCAAATTAAGACCAAAACGATAACCATAAATGCCAAAGATATTATGTTTTTGTGTTTGTGATTGTGCAGGGACGGATATTTCACAAATGGACATAAAATCACAGAAAACCGCCAAAAACGAGCACGAGAATGGAAAGTGTCAAAAGCCGAAGCCGGGGAAGGATTTAAGCTCAAAATGTCAAGAATAGTCCTTAAAGAATCAAAGAATGACAAAAGAGACCCTTGGTTGAATTTTGAAGATATTGAAAAAAATGGTCCTCCAAGTTTCATCAAGTTGTCAATTTTAGTCCTTTGAAGATATTTTGGAAGAAATGACACAAGAGCCCTTCAACTATCAGAGATTGTCAAGTTAAGCCCTTGGATCACATTTATGAAGAATAGCAGATTTGGCCCCTGAAGTTTCTGAATATACACTTTTGGTCCTTGTTATTTTATCCTAAATCTTTACTAAACCAAATCAGGCTCTATCTTCACTAAACCCAAAACAAATAAAACCCATTAATACAAAAACCCACCAAGCCCAATATCCACTCCCTTATTACCCGGCCTGCTAGCCCACAACCCTCGGTCAAATCCCATTAACCCCAGTCAAACAACAATATAAAAATCCACAAAGTTACCCGACCCCCAATTCACCCCTAAACCCAGAAAGTTACTGTACCTAGAACCCTAATTTCACCTCACCCAAAATAACCACAATTAAGGGTAAATTGGGTAATGTACACGGGTTCTAGAAGACCTGACAAGAGCAGAGGGAATGCCACATCACCAATCCGTGTGCTATGATTGATGGTTTGCAGTTGGCACAAGATCCAAGGGTGCAAATGATTGCTTATGATTGAAGCATGATCCAAGGGACGTGATGAGAGCATTCAGAGGCTTCCTCCAAACCCTAAGGAGACCTGAACCCTCAGCTATATATAGTCCCTCATTTTCACAGATTTGAGAGTAGAAATTGTAGTGAAACTCTGTTAATTTGTTCTCTCAAATGTAATTTCAGTCGCAAACTAGTGTAATTAAGCTTTATATTAATGAAATATTAGTTTACATTTTATATAATCAGTTTTTGCTTATAATCCTTAAATTCTCAATTTACATTTTGTTGTTGTTTAAGTTTGATTTTCTGTTCTCAAAAGCTTTATTAAGCAACTAGTAGCTTCTGTACTCAATTAGTTTGTTAACTCCTTCAATTTATCTAAAAAAACTAAAAAAACATAAAAAAAATACCTTGAAAAAACCAAAAATATGTTTTCATTTATAAAACCAAGCTTCATCAAGCTTGTTTTCACTTAGTACAAACTCATCTTAGCTGTCCATAGCTTCTGTCAGTTTTTGTAGGAAGTAAATCAGATCAAATATTTCAATTCTCAAATCAGTCAACGAAAGTCAACTGAGGCAGAGATTATGCTTAATAAGGGTTGGAGTGATATGTTAATCAAGTCATGGATGTGATTAGCCTATCAAAAGATAGGCATGCTTAGTGAACCCCCTCTGTTTGAGCTGAGGGGGAAAGCTTTGTAAGTTTTTCGTTATTTCAATTCTTCTAAATCATATTTAGTATAGATCTGCGTTGCTAGTTTGTTTGCTGTTAATTTTAGCTTATATTAGTCATATTATAGCTTAGTTAAGTAGATTTTATTATTCGATAGATAGTTTGCATCATAACTTGATAAAATTATTTCATATCTGTCATAAACTGCTATAAGTGAATCTGTGGTGTTTTGTTATTTGAGATCTGAGTTTTTGAGCTTTTATCAGTATATTAGATCATTATCTCAGTTTTTTTGGTGGATTGGATAAGTGGAATTCGTTGTTGCTTCATCAATATCTCATAACAGATACATAGGGAGTTTTTGGATCAGGTTATATTGCTGAGTTGTTGTTGTTTGTAGGCTATTGGTTCTGCATAAGTAGTTTACTCTAGGATAATTTAGGTTAAATATAACATAAAAACCAGTGGTTACTTTAATAAAAGTCAAAATCTTCATTTCATTTCACTTTTACTTAATCTGTTAGTTTTTAGTATTTAAATTCTCATCTAGTAGTTGCATCATTATCTCATTCATATTAATTCAGTCACTATATAGCTTTAGTTTTCAGGGGGGAAAAAAAGTTCAAAAACATTTTTCGTAACAGTTTTTTTTTTTTTTTTTTTTTTTTTTTTTTTTTTTTTTTTTTTTTTTTTTTTTTTTTTTTTTTTTTTTTTTTTTTTTTTTTTTTTTTTTTTTTT
>LBNU01025802.1:0-21989 GCA_014162995.1 Artemisia annua | reverse complement strand
TTTTTTTTTTTTTTTTTTTTTTTTTTTTTTTTTTTTTTTTTGATTATTTTTCTGTCAACAAGAGGTAACAAGAGGCATTAAGACATCCCTCTCAAGTCTAGACCATTAAGATCTTACTGCCTCTGACCGCGTCTGAACAGTTCAGATTCAGAGGCTGTTAAGAGCATCTTTTTAAAAAACAAACACAAATATTACTGTGTTCATGTCCTCTTTTTTTTCTTTCCGTACGAACAAGTTACTGTGTTCTTTAGTTTTTTTAGTAAAGAAAAGTAAAGTAATAAGAAGTAAACATTTTCCCCACTCTTTAAAAATCAACAAAATCACACTATTTTTCACTCCTTTTCTTTTTCTTTTCCTCCTTAAATGCTACTCAAGAACACAACTTTTTATGTTTCTTTTCGTTTTCTTTCCTTTTCTTCCTTAAGTAATAATACTCTAGAACACAGTTTAGTGTCATATTTTTCGCACTCCTAGGGACATTATTTATTTTGCGATTCATTATAACTTGAACTGATTTGCTTTGCACATCTCCTTTACATTTAGCAAGTTATACTGATTTCTGGAAGCTTTCGAAATTCAATTATCCCTGTGTGTGTTTTGCTTATATTGATTGTGATTTGGGAAAATGGTTTTATATATTAACTGATGGTTAGCGAGGGATAATGGAGCTCGCACTTTGACAAGTTATAGGATCTGAAGAGCATTAACCTTTTTCTCTTAGATGTTTTAAATAGTAACTAGAGCTTATCCGTGTAAAATGACAATTAAGGACTACAATTCAATACGAAGGTAAGGGTATTTATGTAAACATGATTACCGAAATTTCAAGCTCGGTTTGTCAACTGAAGGGCGTCGGTTAACTGACAAGTAACAATGGCACCACCTCATCGGTGGTGCGTCAGTTGTGTGTTCTTCGGTTTGGCGACGAGCAAGGGGCGAGGTGGTGCGGGCCCCATCTGTTTTGTGTGTGTGTGTGTGTGTTTTTTTGTTGGGTATATTTATATAGTGATACAGAAAGAGACACACCACCACTGGCAGGGGCGTGTCAGTTTGTGCGTCGGTTTGGGATGTGATGTGGCGCTGAGGTGACACAACAAACACACAAACTGACACGCCACAGTTAAGAGTGGTCGAAGAATCGGAGCTTCTATCTGAAGAGCTATTAAAGCTTGATTTTAAAAGCTAAAACTCTCAAAAACTTTGCACCATAACACAGTGTGGGATCCTCTTTTTTAAGGTTCAACAAATAAGACATCTCTCATACTTTGAACCATGCATCTTCGATGTATGCGGGTAACATGCTAGTAATATTAAATGCGTGTCAGATCAAACTGAATTGGGTTTAATAAATTAACAAGTTCACCGTCTTCATGGTGATTGGAAATGAGACCCTAACCGAGCAACCCAAATTTGGGTGGTGGACACCGTGTGTGGTGAAGATGTAGCCATAAATGATGACCCGGCATGAGACTAAAAGCAATGAAGATGATAAATTATGTCGTCGGAGATGATAAGTCTCGCAGAAGGAATGTGATTTTACTAAGGAATAAGTATAAATATTAACAAAACATTATTCGATAACAATCACTTCTGGATAAGCTGCAAAATTTATCTCAGCATTATACAATCTTTGGTCTACTCATGTTATCGATAGGTAGCGTGGTTAGTTTTGTGCATCTTTTTTTCTGGAGGAAGCGCTTTGTAGATGTAAACTGGCTGTGGTAGGAATGGTCCGAAATCCAAATAAATACTTAAAATTTCAAATTCATAGTAATGCTACTATGCTTGTATCCATTTCATTATAAGCTGTACATCACTTAAAATAGGGTCCATGAGACCTTTGTGTGTAACATTGTAATCACAATGATAAAACGGCTCATAATAACAACCCAGTATAAATAGATCTGCAAAATAGATATCTGCAAACTGAAGCATTTATATTACTTCATTTTGTCATTGCAGCTTTAGTTAGGACTAGTAATGTAGGATTTGTATTGGATCACCAGCTTTTTAAACGTATAGCTTTTCATTGCATACATGTTATGTCATTGTGGTTACAGATAGAAGATTAACACAGAGGAGATTCGATCCGTGATATAGTTCTAAACTTCTAATTTAAACAAGTAACCTTTACACAAAGATATATATGTAAGTATGTAACCAAAAGATACCCCAAGATCAGTAAAGATTAAAGAATATTCACAGCATTGGATAAGCTTGATAATGGTAAATGACATGTTAACAATACTTACAATGATGAACTCCAGAAAGATCCCAAACATGTAAAGGGCAAAAAGACGGTGCAAGTTCATATCATCGGTGAGCACCCAGATTGTTGTAAACTCGCCCATGAGGTATTGGAACCCTCTCCTCAGAGAGTCGACTTCTCTCAGCTTCACGATGCTGGGAATGCTCTCTATAGGATTCGCTTGGCATGGTTCCATAGAGCTTTGGTGGTTCTGTGCCCATAATACCATATGGCCTTGGTGGTTCTGCAGGCATCGATCTATGGGAGTCATATGGCATGGATCCATCGGACCTTGGTGGTTCTGTGGCAATCAATCTATGGGAGTCATTTGGCATGGTTCCATATGGCATCGGTGGTTCTATGGCCATCAGCCTACGTGAGTCATTTGGCATGGTTCCATATGGTCTTAGTGGTTCTGCGGGCATTGATCTATGTGTGTCTTTTGGCACGGTTCCATAAGGCCTTGGTGGTTCTACAGGCATTGATCTATTGGAGTCATTTGACATGGTCCCGTATCGCCTTGGTGCTTCTGTGGACGTTGACCAATCATAATCACGGGGTTCAGTTGGGCCTCTTTCAGTCTTGTGGGTGCTGATTGCAGCTTGTTGATAATGATTTAATCGTGCCTGTGATTCCTTGCGAAGAAGTTCGCCCAACCGTGCTGCATGTTGGACTCTAAGTGAAGAAATTCTCTCTTGGTATTGTGTATTGATCTCTATCATTCTCTAAAAAGCGTAAAAAGATGTATATCATTCTCCAAATCAGAATTACTTTAACATGTACCAAAGTGAAATCATGACTCGCTAGACCACAAAAGCCGTAATGTTTATCTAGTTCCAAACATGCCAAAAGTTATTGCAGACAGTAAATGTATTTTTGAAATAACACAATCACAAACCTCTTTGTGTCTAGCAATCTCTTCATCCTCGAGATCACCCTGCTCTTTCATAGATCTCATTATCTCATCCTGAAATTTCTGCTCCAGCCGTTCAAAAGTCATTTCAGAAGGTCCACTTTCCTCATATCCGATTTCCATGTCTTGCTCAAACGACTGCGATCTGGCGTCCACATTCTCTTGACTCTCACGACTACCCTTTTGGTTTACCATCCGCTCTTGTGAACGTGATTGCTTCAGATCACCTCTATGTCCTGCTTCACACGCCAACAAATACGTATCATACGCAGACACCATAAATTAACCAAATGTTGGTACTTTAAAGCAGACTTCACTTACTAACATTCTAAAGGATACTTGCCTTGCAGATACGAACGAGGGGACACTGCATCCGTGTTTATATCCCATCGTTGTCGTTTATTTTCTCGAGCATTATATTTGTTGATGGTTGAATCACCATAAGATGATGAATGCCTATTCATCTTCTTCTTTTAATCACAAAATATCTATATAACTGTAAATCAATACAATTGGATTATTCAGATTTCAGGCATTAAACAAATATAGTAACTATTTTAATTCAACTAAGCATTACAACAAACACATGGTGTGCATGTAATCAAACTATATAAAAACAGCCTTACTATTCCAAGAAAATTAAAACCCAAAAATTAAAATATGAATATTGACAATTATACGTTTAATAAAGTTCAAGCATTAGATTAACTAAAAAAAAAAAAAAAAAAAAAAAAACATGATTGAAGACAAACCTTTATGTAAAAGAAGAAAAACAAAGGGAGCGAATGAGCGATGATGATGATGATATGTGATTTTGAATAATCGGTTAAACGGTTACGAGGATGATTGATATCGAAATCGGACCAAGTGTTCTACTTCCGACTGACAATAACAAGTGTATACAAAAAGAATCCTTTAACTTGTGTAAAGTATACACTTGTAGTCCTTTTAAACAGGGATGAGAAAAATAATCAGAGAACCGGACCGGAACCGAGAACCCGACCAGAACCGAGAAGAACCGGATCTAGGCCCGATGGCCTACTCCATTATTTCATAACGTTTTTTGCTTTATTTTTTTAGAAATTCGGTTCCTAGCCGGGTAGACCCGAAGAACCGGAACTGGACCAGATCCGGAACCGAAAACTATATTCTGTTTGGTTCTTGGGTCCTACTTTTCACAAAATTCGGTTCTCAGATCCATCGGGTTCTGTTCCGGTTCCAGCCGGTTCCGAACCCATGATCATCCCTATTCAAATATGAGCTTAGTTTGAACTCGAGGGCTCGAGCTCATTTAAGGCGTGTTTGAGTTTTTACCGAGTCAATAACGAGTATCGAGTACCTTATGCGCCCACTTACCTTTATTCCGCCACATATTTTTCGAATCTTTGGTGAATTTTTATTTTTGTTCTGTGAAAACCCTCGAAGAGAATTCAAAAATTGTCTCAGATCTTATATATAATAAACTTATATAAGCCGAAAAATGACAAAACAAGCCATAAAATACGAAACCTAAAGTGCTATTTCTTGGCCATTGGATCAGCAAGGGTGTGATTCAGATGGATCAAGAGAAGATCAGGTCTGTTTTGGACTGGGAAGTGCCGAAGAAGGAAATTTCATTGATTCATAAACTCGTATGTAGTCACTCTCCTGACCGAACCCGCCAAAAAACAAAAATATATTGGTATCGACTATGTCTCTCATCGGTTCTCCAGCATGCGAGTTCATTCAGTATCGAAGTCAGCTAGCCGGAAGCTACTCGCTTCTATTCTCGTTGGGATTGCCTTCTTGAAGCTCGAAAAAAGCTGGAAAACTGTAAATGAAGCTTACATCACCTAACCTAAAAGGATTTGTGCATATGGCCAAAATCAGTCATAAACCGACTATATAAGCTGAAACAAACACACCCTAAACTCATCATTTCTTTTGTAATAAAAGTATTTAAGACAAAAATAACCACCCAAAACCCTTCCTTGAAAAGATCACATAAACCCAAAAAGGCCCTCTCTTTAAGGGTTTAACATCTCAAAACATTTCACGACCACCATCACAAACCAAACCATGTTCAGAACCGCAATCTCACGCGCCACCGGCGCCCTTCGTTCACCTTCACAAACCATCGTCAGGACACCTTTCCGCCGTCACTCCTCTTCTTCACCAACAACGGTGGTTAACTCAATGATTCTCAGGTCTCTCAAAGATCACTACACTGAAGTCTCCAAAATGGCTCCTCCCCCTGTATGTTCTTTCCCTTTTTTAGGGTTTTTGTTAATTATTTTTTTATAAATTTTCTTTGTGGCATTTCGTCGAACACGTTGTAGGCACTATTGGTTTGATGAATATTTTAGCATTTTTACGTGTGTTAATTGGGTTATTGTCTTTAGGGTTTTATGAGTTTTTGTTTTGGGTTTTACAAGGGTTTAGGCAGGGCCGCCCCATTGATTTGGAGGCCCGGGGCGAAACTACGAATGAGGCCCCGTAAATCATGAAAAGCTTAACTATTAAGGAAAATTCAAAACATAATATAGTTAGACATGTATAAATACTAATGGTCATATACTAAATCGAAGGCTCCCTTATATAATATATAAAAAGAGCTATATAAATTCAAGTTAGACGTGTATAAATATAGTTAGACATGTATAAATACTAATGGATATATACTAAATCGGAGGCCCCTCACAAATGGTGGCCACGTGCGGCTGCCCCACTTGCACATGCTAATCACCGCCACTGGGTTTAGGCCAAAAAAATGAATAAAAAGTATGAACTTTATTTTGAGGCATTTCTTCGAACACCTTGTAGGCATTATTAGTTTCCTAGATATTTGAGCAATTTTAGTTATGTTAGTTGGGTATTAAAATTGGGTTTTTGTGTTTAGGCTTTTACAAGGGCTAAGGTTAAAATAATTGAATCGAATTATGAGATTCTCTTTTTGGCATCTCGTCGAACACCTTGTAGGCACTTTTGGTTTAATAAATATTTGAGCAGTTTTAACTTATGTTAGTTATGGTAATAAATTTTGGGTTTTTGTGCTTAGGGTTTTAGGAAACTATGAAAAAATCTAAATTGCTCTTTGTGGCATTACGTCGAACATTTGGTAGGCACTCTTGATTTCATAAAATTTGTGCAACTGTACTTATGTTCAATGCGTATTAAAAATTGGGTTTGTGTGTTTAAGGTTTTACGAGGGATTAACTTAAAAATCTGAATAAAAGTTGTAAATTACTCTTTCTGGCATTACGTCGAACACTTGTGTGTAGTGTTTTACTGGGTTTATTGAAACTTTGAAAAAAAATGATATATTTATACCTGTGGAATATTGTCGAACTACCGGTGGTCGGTGGACGGCTGGACGCTATTGATTAATTAATATTTTAGCAATGTGGTTTTTGTGAATGGAGATTAAAATGTTGGATTTGCTGTATCGGGTTTTAGGAGAGTTTATGTGTCTGCTGTGTGGTGGACCACGGAGGTTTATGTGTTTCTTTGTGAATTACAGAATAAAAATCATAAATTGGTATTGAAAAATTGGGTTTATGTGTTCGTGTTAAGGGTGTTGTTTGATATTTTTATTTGTTTACAGAAAGTGAGTCCTCCTGAATCATTTACTGTGGTGAAAGGGGCACTCGACAGTAGTGGTCCGGTTCTGAAGCGGACATATGGAGATGAGGAGATCAATATATCCGTGATGCGGATGGTTAACATTCTCCCAGGAGTGGATCCTTCTGAACTTGATGGTGATGATGAGATCAATCAGTTATTTCTTCATGCTGATATATCGAAACCTGGGCAAGACTATGTTTTGCATTTTCTGTGCGGGTTGTACCCTGATGCTTTGGGAATTCATTCTGTTTCGCTAAGACATAAGCTTGAAACCTCGGGACTCCTTGAGGCTCCTTCGAAGTACAATGGTCCTAGCTTTGAGTAAGTCATTTCGTGCCTTAAACTTTTTATAGTAGAGCAGCTCTATGAATGCGAGTGCAATGCAAATATTATTAGTGTGATTTGCGTTTTATGCTATGATATCTTAAATAAAATGTTTGAAGATATGTTAGACGCAACTTCATAATCCTGTTAATTGCTTAGAAATAGGCTGGAAAACAGAAACCCATCCTTAAACTGTTGCATACACTCTTGTGGAGCACGGGCTTGATCTGGTGTATCCTGACTTGATTTTTTTGCATCTCAGATACATTGTAGAGTTATAGTTCCTGGGCCAGCTTTTTGTTTAGCAGCAACACTACTTGAAGGGGTGCTTAATTTCATAACATATTCTTAAAATCACATATGAAATCGTGTGCTCTTATTGGTAATAGTTTTTGTTGTTGTATGTCTAGGCTTACACATCATTGGCTCACATTATTGTTTAGTTACTCAATGCCTTTATGCATTTAGTTTTTATTGTCAGCGTTTTTTGGTTTCTTGCTGAACCTATGGATATACAATGGGGGTATTGACAGATCCATGGTTACAAGGGTATGCACTAAAAAGGTTTATTTGGGCATGTATCGCCAATTAAGGGAACAGGGGTAGCAAAGGTAGCAGAGACAACCTATGAGCAATTTGTTAAACACTTCATCAAAATCTATCTTTATTATGATGCAAGCTAACTTCTTTTAATTTGATCTTCTCTTCGAGTTTTTCTTATATGTTTATTAGCTAAATTCATCAATGTTTAGATGGATTGGTCACCTCCAAGTTCCAACAGTTCAAGAAGTCTTGAGCTATTTACACAAGTATTTCTTTTTTTACCATCATGCATATTTCATAACTCAATCCTCATAACCAGTAATAGTTTTCTATGAGAATTTTGAGTTTTTAAATATCTTAATTGATTTTAGCCAGTTTTTATAATTTTGTTTTTGTTAAATATTTGGAAAACCGACATGCAGTTACTAAAGCTTGTTAGGATAAAAACATGAAAATTAACTGATAGTTTATTATGAAATCTGGCAGGGCCGGTCCTGAGGTTTTTGATGCCCTGGGCGAGAAGGTATAAAAATGCCCCTATCTAAACCAATAAGGGTTAATTGTTTAAAAATGTATAAATTTAACACTTTTTGTAGTTTTATGTATCATTGTTCAAATCTGATTATTTCATGCACATTTTTTCAAATTTTGATTATTCTGTGTATCAATTGATGTATTTTTAGGAACCGGTACACATAATTTGAAAGATGTGCATGAAATAATCGGATTTGAACAATGATAAACAGTGACAAGTATGATATATTTTATGACAACTAGCTCGATAAATAACACACTATCTATGGCTTTTCATGCGAACAAAGCCGACATATTCACTTAATGATTTTGGACAATTATTTTACTTGGGGTATTATTAGTGTATCCTTAATGTTAACTTCACTCTTCTTAAACCAAACATTTGTAGTATTTTTTATATTATTTTTCTTTTCTAAATTTCTCGATCATTTTTTAAGACAGAGAAAAAGAAGAAAAAACAAACGCATTGTGATTTAATTAAACAGGAGATTTTATTAACGTAGTGTTGTCTAAAACGATACAAGTTAAAATATAAAACTTATGTCCAATGAATTAAGTTGATATGCACAAATCTCTACAATTTAACACACTGTGTAATATTCATATTATCTACATTTCATATATATTCAAATTAATTGATTATCAATGTGTAGAAGTAGAACTTTGTCTTATGGAAACTATAGAATAGTAGTAATATCAAAATGTTTGTTCAAAAAAAAAAAAAAAAAAAAAAAAAAAAAAAAAAAAAAAAATATTAAAAAAAAAAAAAAAAAAAAAAAAAAAAAAAAAAAAAAAAAAAGTTTTTTCAAAAAAAAAAAAAAAAAAAAAGAGTAATATCAAAATGTGGTAAAAATTTGTAATAGAAAAACAGAAAAGAAGAAAAAATAGAAAAAATAAATAATTAAATTAATTTCTCTTTCTATATGTGCCTGACAAAATAGTACTCTTATTTTTTTGTTTTTACTCAATAAACTCACGTGACCAAAAGTCATCAACTCATCATCCTCCTCTAGTCCTCTCTCTCTCTTTTTTTTACCGGAGAACGCAACGCCTTTTTTTTCCGGCAAAGACGTTTTGTTTGTTAGCTAACACTTTTAACACTATTTCAACATGTTAACTGTCCATTTTATCATCACAACATCTTCTTCATCATGTAGAACTGATTCAAAACACCAAAAAATTGATGCCCCCTAGTTGTTTGATGCCCTGGGCCGTCGCCCGCGCTGCCCATAGCCAGGGCCGGCCCTGAAATCTGGGCACACAAAAGATAAACCAAAGAGTGACAGTTTAAAAGATAATTAGTATGAAGATTATGCATGCATTGTTAAAATTCTATGTTAGATTTTATAATTTGCATGGGATGACAGCCTAGTGCACTTTTCAATATTTAACTGAAATAGGAAAAATAAAGATATCCTTCGACCGTTGCATCGGATGACCTGTTAGGCTGCTACTCTGCTAGTTAGCTGTAATCTGTCTGCCTTAATCCTTTGCCATGTACTAATTCCGTTATAGAACATTATGCTCTATTTGGATGACATGAATGCGAAGGGGTTGGAATGAAAAGATTCAATCCAATCTATTTAATGAACATATAATTACTTTATTACAGACGGGTAGGGATCCGGCGAGAAGAAAACTTAAAATGAGAAGGATGTGAAATAATTATAACCACACATTTGAGATGCATCGACTTGAATTAGATGCATCTCTATTCTTTTAGATGCATCCTAATTAGTTTCAAAAGAGATTTTGAAGTGAAAACGATGCAAAGTAGTACTAGCAACAAATTTGACCCGAAGGGGACAAAAAATACATAGGATTCGCCTAACTTGATGAAATGCATCTAATATATGTATATGCATCTAATTTTTTGCTTGAAAATATATTAGAGTGCATCCAAAAGATTAGGGATGCATCTCTAATGTGTGGTTATAGTTATTTCTCATCCTTCTCATTTTAAGATTTCTTCTCATTTGATCCTAAGTCTATTACAGACTCTGAATAATGCTTATATGATTTAACCAATTGGTCTTGCTACTGATTTACAGAGCCCTTGATGATAAAATGAGGGATGCATTTCATGGTTTCATCGAAGAGAGAGGTATAAATGATAGTCTGTTTCCCTTCTTACAAGCGTGGCTTTATGTGAAGGATCATCGCAGTCTTATGCATTGGTTCAAATCAGTCGGCACATGTGTTAAACAAAGCAAGTAAGCTTCATCAGAACTTTTTTTAGCTTGTCAGCGAACGTGGGTGTGACACTTAAAATACCTAATTGATGTATCCTGCTTTTGGGGTTAGCATATGCTGATAGTCTGACACTCTTAACTATTTTCAGATGTCGATCTTCCAGGTCATCGTTTCATATTTCTACGTAAAATATGTCCTATTTATATATTTCAGTTCTTTTGCCAAAATCTTATACGCATCTTGTGGTCTAGCTTTAGTCTCCTCATATTCATTTGAATCCTTATATGATTCGTCAAAGTGATCATCTGAATTTCTAGATTGTCTAGAAAATATTGCTTACTTAAATATTGGCCAAGATTACTTGTTAGATAGTGGAGCATCATGTCAGTTATCATGTATAGATGTTTTAAGTTTTTTTCTCAAGCCACATAACGTGGTCAATAGTTGTTGATGTTATAAGTTGATTATTACCAGTAATAGTGTTGTATCGGCATGACCAGACATCGACACCTTTTGAGGGGACATAAAGGACATCAAGAATAGGTTAACATAATAATGAAGCTTGTGACCTCACCTAGTTTTGTGAATGGGTGTCAAGAATGAATATGTTGATTAATAAACATAAGGGGTTAGCCGGTTTGTTTAAGGATCTGTCACAGCTAAACAATAAACTTAAAACTATAAAGCCTTTGTGCGTTATATGTGTATATATTTAATCATGTATAGTTTGAACCCATCTCTGAGTGCTATAGTCTCAGCCATCATGTTAGTACCGTTGTCATAGAATGAAGAGAAGGAAAAAATTGGACCTTAACTCTTTCTCATGCACTCTCTCCCATAGTAGCTGATCTTGTGGGTTCCACCCGCTTCCAGTCGAGTTTTATAGATTCCGATAGAGTCACCACTTGCTTTTGCTTTTGACAAGATGCCCTAGTCCTTTTGGTATGCGTAAGCAGAAAAAACTAGATATTAAACTCCCAGTATCAGTAACAATGCTCACTCTTTCGGATCCCACGACAGACCTTAAACTATAAATACTCTTAATAACCCTAAGCCAAAAAGAATTCCCTTCAGCCTTAAAACGCCACCACCATTTACCCAATAAAACCATATTGAAAGCTTCGAGGCTCCCATATCAACATATTCTATACTTATACTACAATGACTGTTCATCACCAACTACAATGCAATATACTCCTACATCAATAAAAGCCGAAGAAACCACCAATCACCCTTGTGCCGAGAAAGACCTCCATAATAATATTTCTTGCAACGCGGGAAGACTGCTACACTAGTAATGGATTAAACCATAGAGGCGAGCATACAATATCCGGCCATGAACAAACTTTGTTAAGCGATTGTTCTAACTTCTAAGCACGAATAAGTTAGTTAATCTCTTAACCTATAAACTATCATGCATAATAATTAACTACTCAAAACGAATTTAGTATATTCATTGAATTTAATTAAACTTAATATATATGAGAGTGGGGAACAATGGGCCATTCATGCCTTCATGCTCCAAACAATTTTCAACGTATAGAAAAAAAGGTTTTGCCTTTTGTTACCATCAATTTAAAAGTAAGGTGGGTATCATCAACTATTTCAGCTTCTCCATATTATGTGGGCTACAAAAGAGATTTGGATCCCTTTTTTCTCCCATAGTGTAGGTCCATTCATGTTACTTTGGTCAATTCATTATTCGTAATCTCAGTGGATTGGTCATTGTGCACTTGATTATACCAAATATAAGGGCTACAACCATTGCAGTTTGAATATACCATATATTTATAAGTTTTCTTTATTGATCGAACATGCCTCTTCGAAAGCATTTTTTTTTTTTTTTTTTTTTTTTTTTTTTTTTAATGGCGAGAACAATTTATCTTTATTTTGGGACGAGAGGAAGAAAAATGAGGCGAGGTGAGTGAGTTGAGTGAGGCGAACTGATGAGATCGAGGAGACATTGAAGGCAAGAATGTGGATGACACCAAGAAATTAAGAATAGTTGAGACTCGAGAACCCCAATCTCCTATAGCTAATTGGCCATTGGAACTTATGTGACTTGTGTTGTTGACGGATTTGTTTGTAATCTAACAAATGCTTCGAAGCTTTGCTAAATATCCATACTAATTAATCTTGTTCCTACATTTCAAAGCAAAATTTATTGTTATTAAATATTATTGGTATCTCTAAAAATAATAAAATCTGGTAATGCACCTAAAGTCTAAACTAACACACGTTTTATTAAATTGAAGCATTAAGTGTAAATTTGTCGCAATGGGATTTTATTATTTTCTATAAACTCGTTTGTAAACTCTCAACAAACACAAACAAACAATTAAAGAACAAATAACTTTTTGTTGAATATTTGTGATATACCTTCTTTTTTACGAGTACTTTATTGTTGATGACACGTGGACGGTTTGTCTTATATTCTTATTCTTGTTTTCTTAACGGCATTTTAAAATATTAGGGTATGTCAAAAGTGACATGCATGCATAAGCTATTGTTTTTAAATGAAATGTCACAATATTGTTGTTAAGTACCTACTGATGGGCGGAGCTTAACGAGGATCGGGAAGGGTCCCGGCCCCCTTAACCCTATGCCCGTTGGTGTATTTTTTTGCGATTTCATGTGTTAAAAAAAGTTTTTTTTTTTTTTTTTTTTTTTTTCATCTTGGCCCTCACATCTAATGTTTTTTTGGGAAACATTTTGTTTCGGCCCTCCCACAAAAATTTTTCTAGCTCCGCCACTCATCTCAATCTTACCTTCTTAGTATGAAAGAATGCTTTCTTTAAATAGAAATACTTAAAAATTCAGCTTGCATATTATAGAAATTTAATGGGAAGTGATTGGCACACTTAAATTATTGATTGAGACACTCACAGTACAAGTGAATAAAGCACAGTGTGAGTTTTGTACAACTAACTGAAGCATTAAAAAGAGTGTCCCAATAATTTTTAGGAGTGTGCAAATCACTTCACAAATTTAATAGCTTGCTCATAATCTTTACTACATAACTTACAAGTTTTAAAGCTTAATGTACAAAATACAAAGCACTATTAATGTGGTGAAGATATTTAATGTAATCAATTAATTAACTGGTCAATAAATACAATTAATGCAGTTATTAAAACACCCGTTACATAAGAAATACAAATTATCAAGCATATTGTACAACCAACTTAAACACAATTCTTACATTAAATTTCACTAATACAAATAATAAAGCACATTATACAAACTAGCAGAGTACCCGCGCGATGCGGCGGCGGATACCCTGTAACAGTGACGGAACTTGGACAATTTTTGTGAGGGGCCCGAAGTTATCGAAGTTCAAAATGCACTTCGTGGTAATTGAAAGTCGATCGAATAGTCATGTAGTGTATATAAGAAATATAAGCCCGTAAACAATAAAACAAATAGAAGATAACTATCTTACACCCAAAGTCTTGAATATGAAATTTACAAAACTAGAACTAATAGATGCAGAGGCGGATCTAGAAATTTTAATTGGGTGTAGCAACAAAAAAACATTTGTTACTCTCTTTACGAAAGATCAAGACTTTTTTTTATAAGGAGCCGGATAAGCTACAATCAAAATAACAATATGCTAAAGGATAAATAACGTGTAATACTGTGAACATAAACAAGATATCAAAAACTAATAAAGTGAAATAATAAAAAATACAGAGTAACAAAAAGTTGAATTACATGTAAGCTAAAGAAAATTAATAAAAAAAATACTTTTCAATTCATTTAATTTTTTACTGTTACCTTTTTATCTTTTTCCACTCCTATGGCCTAGTATTCATCTTCTTCATTGTTTTCTTCATTGTTCCAGTCTTTCCATTCATATTTCTTCTACATGAGTCGCTATATCTAGCTATCCAAAACCATAAAACATAAGCTACTTACAATATTTGCCACAACTTTTTTTTTTGGGACCCTCCCCTGCCTCTTAATAGTTCCGCCGGTGCCCTGTAACAAAATTTGTGGCGATTAATGTCTTTTAATTTTATATTTTTCGTTACAATAACTTTATAGATTGTGAGAATTTTATATTTGAGTAACTTTAACCATGTTTTCTTTTTAAATTGTACATGCTGGTCTTTTAAGTTGCGCATGTTATGTTTTTTTGCTGGTGTTTTAAGTGCTTGGGTTATTGGATTTTATCAATAGATGATTAATAGCTTGATTAGATTGTACTATGTGGTAAAATGGTTGCATTTTTCAGTAAAGGGGTGATTTAAGAAGAGTATTTATTGCATGTGTTTAATCTACATTGTTGTGCATAAATTAATTGTACATAAAGCTTTAATATGTGTATTTACTGAAAATCTATATTAGGAAATCTTAAAAATTTAATAGGAGAGAGGGTCTAATATGTATTATGAGTAGTATAGATATTCAAGTCCGAACATGCACGGGCCAACGAGCTCGAGCCCGAACGGGCATGGGCTAAACGAAATTTTTGATATCCGTAAATTTATTGTCAAAAGAACATAATAAACTAAAATACATGATTCACCGAAAAAGTTTATTTCACGGTACCTGCCGCCAGCAACGCGCGGGTACCCTGCTAGTCTTTTATGATAACACCTCTTATAGGATTGTAAATTATATGTGTTATGATATATACTTAAACTTTTTATTAGCACACTCAAATATACAATTGGCTAAAGTAGTATGTTAATATTATACAAGTATTTAACGCATAAAATGAAGTATCCCCAATCAATATCTAATGTATGCAAGTCAATTCTCGAATTATATTCTTGCAGGATCGGCCATTTATTCAGAATTCATATATCTATTTGGTTTAAATTACAATAAGAAAGAAACATGTGATATGTTTCTTTTTTTAACTTTACACACACACATCTAACAATATATGATACACATTGTTTTAGACTTGGTGGAAATGAATGTTTATCTAAAATATTGGCCATAAGAGTTAAAGAAAGAATCAAGTGATCTGAGCCACAAGAGTGAGAAAAAAGGCACTAGAAATGTGAGACACAAGGCATGTTAATTGCCCATATGCAATGACAATGACCATGATGATTGTATTGACTCTCTCACATGCCTAGCTAGCTTTTTCACATTGTAATATTTGATGGTTCATGAGGCCAATGTGGGTCTCAACTTGTTTATTGTGTTGACTTTTTAAGTACATGCAGCAAGTTGACTAAGCAAAATCTATCTTGTATTGATTTCAAAAGAAAGCCCAAAGTTTCTAACAAATTGCAATGTTATTCCTTGTAAATTTATTATGTGGGTGGTTTTAGTCCTTATTAGCAAATTTAACAATTTAAGCACACAGTTTTTTTTTTCTCTCTTTTATTATTATTATTATTATTATTATTATTATTATTATTATTATTATTATTATTATTATTATTATTATTATTATTATTTTACACTAAATATGAATTTCTTCCAACCCTACTTTAATATCTATTTTCCATATTTTGGCATCACATAAGTATAATATATTTGTATGCGTATAATAATATTTGAGGCTGTTGATAGTTAAAATACTGCAAATATCCATAAACTGTGAGATAGTTGATTATACTCCTTCCGTCCGAAAATATAAGTCCAGTTTGACTTTTTTTAATTGAACTTTGACCTTAAATATTTTGTTTGTATTATATAATACTTGATGCAAAATATATAGATTCATAGTGTTTTATATGTATTTTCATTTTGTATAATTTTCATCAAGTGATATATAATGCAAACAAAAATATTTAAGGTAAAAAATCAATAAAAAAAGTCAAACTGGAGTTATATTTTGGGACGGAGGTAGTATCTTACAACACTTTATAGGAATTTTTATGTTAACAAGACGTAGTTTTGGTTTATGGCTGTATCAAAAACGCATAATAACGCGGTTCGTTATGAACTGGATAGGAGAGGCCTTGATGTTCATTCGCTTCTTTGCCCCATTTGCCATGAAGACGTTGAAACAGTTAACAACATATTTTTCACATGCGACATGGCTAAAGACTTGTGGGCGTTGTTGGCTAAATGGTGGGAGCTCGACATTCCTTTATGCGCGAACATGGCGGAGTGGATCTTGTGGCTTGATTCTTCGTCCCTCTCAAATAAGGTCCGAGTTTTTCTTGAAGGAGTGGGAGGGACTCTTTTATGGTCCATCTGGAGTTTTCATAATCGTCTGTTTTTTTCTAATTCTCACCCTAGGAAGACGATGATATGGGATAATATAGTTTCTCAATCGTTTCTGTGGATTTCATCTAGAAATCCCAATCTTAAGTTTAGTTGGGTAGGATGGTTGCAAAACGTTATAGCTACTATAACTTCTTTGTAATTCTTTTCTAGCTTTTGCTAGTTTTAATATTATGCCGCCGTTCAAAAAAAAAAAAAAAAATCAACTTTGGGTTTGTTAGGGTATTGACAGAGACTTGAATCACATTTGAGTGGCTCAATTAAAAATCTCTCTTGTTAGACAGAAATGGCATAGACAATCTAGTATCTAATTTTATAATACTATTCCATCATTTGACTTATTGCATGATGGAACGAAAATGTTATATTATTAATCAAAATGTTTAATACTCCCCTCCATCCAAAATAATTATATTATTTTCTTTTAAATTTTGACACCTTAAGTATTTTTATTTGTGTTTTATAATACTTGATAAAAATTATACCAATAAAAATACATTTAAAACATAATTCATTCATATATTTTGCATCATTTATTATATAACATAAACAAAAATATTTAAGGCGAAAGTTAAAAAAGAAAGTTTTTAAAAGTAAAAAAAGAACAATTATTTTTGGACAGAGGGAGTAGATCACTGTAAAGTCCTAATAATAACGATTTGTAGAGTATAGTAAAACAGATTATGTCTCCGTTCCAGGTTGTCAGAAGCGGGTGAATTTTTGAATAAGACATATGTAACTTAACAGGGGTATTTTGATGATCGTTTTCAATCATTTCTTTAGCTATCACGAAAATATGTATCTGGTGAGGTTTGAACTTGAGACTTTTGTAAGAAATAAAGTGTATCTGACCACTAGACCACCTTCTTTCTCTATTTACCACAGTATGATGTATCTAATGAGTTTTGAACCTGAGACCTATTGTGAAAACATTATAGTGTCTGACCACTAGACCACCAGAGTAGTGGTTCGACTCGAAATCTTAAATTTTGAACTTAAATTGCACACGACGTTTGGTTTTGGTTTGCAAAGTTTATTTGATCTTTATATTGTACTCCGTAGTTTAGTTTGACTCTTAATTTGTCTTCCAATATCATGGATCCGTTAGAAATTGTTTTTGGTTAGACAATAGTATCTATCACTTCATTAGTTCATTGTGATATGCAATTTTCTTTGTTTGAAAAAAGTTACTGTACATTTTTGTACACTAGTTTTAAATGTCGTAACGTAATTTATTTATACGTACCAAAATGGTACATATTTTGAATAGCGTTGTTTGTTTGGGTATCTTTTTAACAACAATAGATTAATAGAGCTTGAGTCACAAGTTAAACTAGTAATATCATAGCAAAGAAATTTGGTTGGTTCATTACGTAGTAATAAATATTCGTAACAGTAATATATCATGATGAACAAGCTTAATTAAGCTTGAATTGCAAGAAATTGTGTATTTAATACAGAAAAGCTAAGTTAACAAACCATGTTCAATACTTCAATGAGCATTATTATAGCATCCGCAATGCATTGGCTTTCATATAAATTTTCTCTATTTGAAAAGGCTATTAATGTGACTTGAAACATTAAGACAAAGACTTTGCAAATAACTTTATGAGAAATAGCTTGTAAAACAACAAGCGTTTGATAGAAAAAGCAATAAGATATTATCATTAAATGGTTATCCATTCTGTTAAAAAAAAATGGTTATCCATTAGTTGTGAAAAAAAAAAAAAAATTAATTAATATGAAAAGTTATGAATTAAATGGATCAAGTCGCTCTTACATGGTTTGTTAGGTGATTGCCATCGTACCATTTCTTTTTTTGAACGGCGGATGTTATAAAAGCTAGCAAAAAGCTAGAAAAAGATTACATGGAAGTTATTGTAGCAATAAGGTTTTTCAACCAACCTATCCAACTTAACTTACAAGAAGGATTTCTAGACGAAATCCACAAAAAAGATTGAGAAACTATGAAATCCCATAAAACAACCTTCTTAGGGGGGCAACTAGAAAAAATCAAACTATTGCGAAAATTCCAAATGGACCACATGAGAGTCCCTCCCACCCCTTCGAGAATCAACCGCACCTTGAGAGGAACACGAAGGGAATCTAACCAGTCAAACCAATCCGCAATGTTGCCACAAACCGGGATGTCCATCTCCCACCACTTAGCTAGGGAAGACCACAAATCTTTCGCCAAGGCACAATTGAAAAAGGAGTGATTGACCGTTTCAAGATCACCAAGGCAAATAGGGCAAAGAATCGTTTCAACTTCAATGCCTCTCCTATCTAGATTGACTCTAGATGGGAGTTTATTGAGCTTCATTCTCCATAAAAAAACATTAACCTTGATGGGTATGTTTCTATTCCAACGAGTCGCTTCAGAACCCGTTTCTAGAATAAAAGAATCGATCAACGAACGAACAGAAGCTACCGAATAACCATTGGAAGAATCCAAAGACCACTGCCAAGAGTCTCGTTGGTCCGAAAGACTAATGCCCCTAATGATGTTTAAAAGGTCGCGGAACTGGATCGATTCTACGCCACCCCTAGGATTACGCCTTAGAACCGACGACCAGTCATTAAGGCAAACACGGCTCGCAATATTACAATTCTTATCCGAATCAAGAAGGTAGATGCGAGGATAAGCCATTTTAAAAGGCTGATCTCCACACCAAATATCACTCCAAAACCGAGAATCAATACCATTACTTACCTTACGGGAGCAAAAAGAGATAAGATCAATACCTTTTTGTTTGATATTATTAATCGAAGAGAGAATGGCGCCCCAAGTGCTACGTTTAAGGTTACTGTTGGAGGCAGTAGTAACACCCCCATCTAAACCATGAATACATTGGATAACTTGAATCCAAAGTTCTGAGCGAGCTTTAAAAAACCTCCAAACCTAATTAAATAAAAGCCCGATATTAAGCCCATAAATACTGCCGATTCCGAGACCGCCATCTTGTTTGCTTGCTAGGCATTTATCCCATTTAACCAAAGTCATCTTTTTGTCGCCAAGATCACCTCCAATAAAGAATTTATTGCGCATGGATTCTAGCTGCCTACGAATAGAAACCGGCATCATATAGATGGACATATAATAAGTAGGAAGATTACCTAAGACCGCTTTGATAAGCGAAAGACGCCCGCCAACAGACAATAACCGAGCTTTCCAAGAGCAAAGCTTGGAAGATAATTTTGTAATGATGGCGTTCCAATTAGTACACCTTGCCATCGTACCATTTCTATTTCTGTATAACAATAAAATAAAATAATAAATAATCCCTAAAATTTTGATTATAAAAATAGTTTGCAAAATTATTTGTTTCATTTTGTGAAATTGCTTTCTATTCAATGTTATGTAATTTTTTAGTATTTCTTTGAAGCGGGAAGGGATCCGGTAAGAAGAAAAACTAAAATGAGAAAAATAAAAAGAATTTCTAGCCACATATTTCAAATAAGAGAGAGATTAGTGTTGATATATAGACCTACAACATAGACCTACTAATGGACCTAATCCATTCATTTCATGACAAGTGTTAAACACTAATTCTCTCTCATCATTTTTCACCAGTTAATTTTTCAAATGAACCAATCAAATCTTTAGGTCTAATTTTAGGTCTTAGTTTTAGGCATACAATTCATTTTCCTTCTTGATATCCTTCTCATTTTAATTTTTCTTCTTATTTGATCCTAATTCTTTCTCTAAATTGTTATATTTTGTAGAATATAAACATGCGAAATAATATGTTGTGGTACGTATCTCTTTTGATAAAGTTACGTTATAATTAGAAACTTATTCAACGCCTTTTTTTTTTTTTTTTTTTTGGAAAGGCACCTTGTATGTTTTTATTTGACTAGTTATCCTAAGACTACCCACAGTAAGGGTGGGACGATCGATCGATTTGTCGATCCCACTCGATCCCCTTTACTGTGGCAAATCGATCGATTGGTTTGTTTGGGAGATTAGGGTCGTTTACACGATCTAGATCGCCTCTTCGTTTCTTTTTTTCTCTTTTTTTTTTGTGTGTAGTTAATTAAATATAAACATTAATTTTGTGGAGTATGTTTTTTGTAGTGTAGGTCGTCTTACTGTGGCAACCAATCGCCGAAAAGAGAGAGCTGACGTGAGTCACGTGACATAAAAAATGAAGGGGATTGACCCTCATTAGTGTGTTTAGCCTAACATATACAGTAAAAAACTAGAAAAGAAATCCAAAGGTGAAAGATCGTAACACACTCTTTTCCTCAGTATTATTTATTTATTTATTTATTCGTCATATGTATAACAGTATAAGTGTATAACATTGTTATTCATTCTAACTTTTTTCGTTTGCAACTAAACATTACGGAGTATCAGTTAAACTATAATCGTATGTGACTTGATATCTTTAATATTAAAACTCTGATTTTAGCCACTATATATAATCTTATTTTATCTTTGGTAAATTTTTTGAATCTATTTGTTACCACTAAGTGAAAGTGTTGTTTGTTTGTTAAGAGGTTCAGAGTCTGAGTCTAATTCGCATATGTTAATCTGAATTTGTGGCGAAAGCTTTGAATCTGAATAAAATATTTTGTTTATTTTTTCAAACGTTTAAAAGACAAAAAGTTAAATAAATAAATAAATAAAAATAAAACTAGTTTATATATTAAGAGGTTACTTAAGATATTATAATTCTGATTTGTAAATTATTAAAAGATATTAAGTATTTTATTAAGAAAACGAACGCAACCTAAATCTAACAAATCTTTTTAAAGATAGATAAAGTAACAAGAGGTGAGATCCTTGCTCCATGGGATGTTTTAGCCGCATTGGAACCTTCGTCTTCACAGTAGCATCTTCATCTTCATCCGTTGGTAAATCACCTTCTGCTAACTAAATCAAATTCAATTAGTACGGGTGATTTTCAGCTAAGTCATTGATTTATTGATGGAATTCGGGGATGTTTGGTTAATGGATTCCGACTGGTTTTTGCATGATCCGGGGATGACGGTTTCTTGAATGAATCCGTCGGATCATGGTGATTCCAGGCGGAGGATTCCATGGTGTTCTGGTGCACCGTTTTGTGATTCGGCGGATTCGTGTACTTGGCTAGATTCCGGTGGGCTTTTTGTTGATGGATCCGGTGTTGCTGATCGGTTTGGTTGATGAATCGTCGGATTCATGGGATTCCGGACGGATTCATGGTGATTCCGACGGTTTTTTTGGATGGGATCCGGGTTGAGTTAGAGTTTGTTGATGAAGAGAAGAGTTAGTGATTAAATTGAGATGGATGAAAGATATTTTTGTTTGTTTTATTGAGATTTATTTGATTCTGAGCTTATCTTGGCCGCCTCTTTGTATTTTTGGCTCACTCACACTCTGGATGGAAGGTGAATGGATGGTTGGCGATTTAATGTACTATGTTCTTTAGATAGTAGTTGTTTCTGCAC
>LBNU01025798.1:77635-89615 GCA_014162995.1 Artemisia annua | reverse complement strand
GTTGTGGCATTGGATGAGGAGCAGCCATTGTTCCTAGCAGGAGATGAAGGGAACACATTTGATGCCGATGTGGATGATCAACCAGTTCAGGATTTAGCTCTCAATGACCCGAACATCTTCCAGGCAGAAGATTGTGATGATTTCGATTCTGACGTTGATGATGAACCTACTGCACAAACCATCTTCATGGCCAATTTGTCTTCTGCAGTTTCATCAACACAACAAACTGGTCCCTCCAACTCATCCATCATATCTGAGGTACTAAAGTTGTATGATACATGCATAAGGAATGATGAACCGAAGATTCTCAACGAAATACATCAGACTAGTGTTGTCAAGTCAGATGATGTTAAATTGGAAAATAACAATGTTTCCCCAATTATACAACATGTGGATCACAACAAAGAATCTGATGTATCTAGCAGGGCATCTTCAGTTGTATGTGATAATAATGTGATGCATGAACAAAGGATTCATTACGAAGTACAACAAACAAACGTTGTGGAATCAAATACTGCCGATATGGGAAATACCAACGTTATCCCATATGAGCAATACGTAAAACACAACGTCTAATCGGTTGTACTAAGTGATGAATCCTCTGTTGATCATAATGTGTGTGAATTGGATGAATACACTGTTTTTGTGCCTGATGATACCTTGACCACTAGGATTAATATTCTTAAAGATCAGGTGACTATTTATCAACAACGTGCAAAATTTGAGCTAACCGAATGTGAACAGAAAATGGATTGGCAGATGTGTGCATATATAACTGAAAGAAACTTAAAGGAAGAAGCATTAAAAATGGAAATCAAATCTTTACAAAATCAAATTGATCAAACTGTTAAACAAAAACAGGAGATTCAGGAAAGTGTAACTACACTGAAACTTGATTTTCAAAGTAAAGAAACTAAAATCTTAAAAGATTTTTCCAATCTTAAGGCACTAAAGAACAAGCTTGAAAATAAGTTGTACACATAAGGCCAAACCATTCAAACTGCTCAAATGATGCATAAGCACATTAAGTTACGAGATGAACATAGCAATAAGGATTTAGGAGGGCCTAAAACTAACTTTCTTAGGAGCGCTAGTGCCACTCAACCTGCCTTATATGATGATAATGTGATGCTTAAACCTAGTCATACCCTCCCTGATGTGCCATCTACTNTACACATAAGGCCAAACCATTCAAACTGCTCAAATGATGCATAAGCACATTAAGTTACGAGATGAACATAGCAATAAGGATTTAGGAGGGCCTAAAACTAACTTTCTTAGGAGCGCTAGTGCCACTCAACCTGCCTTATATGATGATAATGTGATGCTTAAACCTAGTCATACCCTCCCTGATGTGCCATCTACTGAGGAGATTGATGAGATAGAATCAGTTAATAGAGAGAGATTAGAGACTAAAATGAAGGATCCCAAGTGCATTAAAAAACGTGTAAACATCAAACCTCATGATTACTATGAACAGAATCGATTGACTGTTTTTGCACCCCAAACTAAGTTAACACCTGAGCAGATATTTTGGCCTTTAGATGTTGAGAAAATGAAAGCTGAGGAACTTAAGGCCAAAACCCCTCAAACGTTTGCTACCCCAACGGTGTATCCTCCCAATACACCGATTCACTTAGTCCAGTTAGCTCTTCCCACACAATGTAAAACTCTTATTAGCATCTACGTTATTTGTCAAATGTTTGCTGATTTTGATAAAACATGTAAGAAGAGAATTACACCAACGGGAATTACTGAGGGTGAAAGGTGTTTTGAACTAACAAAAGAGTGTTACTTAACTGAAGTCATCCCATTTTTTAAACTTGTCAAAGAACACTTTGAGGGCATGCAAAAATCCCTTGAAACTGAATTAACGGAGATGAAAAAGGTTTTTAAAAATGTGGAGAATAAGGGAAAACAAATTACAATAGATCTTCAATATAGTGAAATTGCGAGAAAAAATGCTCTTATCATGAATGACAATCTGATTGCTCAATGTGTTGCACAAGATGCATTTTATACTGCTACTGGTTCATCATTAACTGCTTGTCATTTTCATGAAATGTCTATTGCATTAAATGTTTTCCAGAATCGTGTTGTTGAGCTTGAGGGGGAGAATTTAAAATTGCAAGAAAAAATTCAAAACGATGATCATGATAACATGGTCAAGCATTTTTGAAAACTAGAAGTTGATAATCTTAACTTTCAATTAAAATATCAACATTTAGAAGAAAGGATCAAAATTACAAATGCCAAGACATCCTCGGATGCTCCTGAATTTGATGCATATTTTGAATTAGCCAAACGGGATGAAAAAATTCAAGCTCACACTAACACGATTCGAAAATTGAGGGCCCAAATTGCCCAATTGAAGTCTAATAAGAGTGATGTGATTGAATCCCAGAAACCTCCGTCTATAGATTCTCAGAATTTTCAAATACAAAACATCATCAACCATCTCAAACACGAAAATGATTGTTTTCAAGCTGAAAACTCAAAGGTTAAACAACATTACAAAGAGTTATATGATTCGATTAAGATCACACGTGACAAAACCAATGAAAAACTAACTTCTTTGTTAAAGGAAATTGAGAATCTAAAGACTCAGGTGAAAGGGAAAATGCCTACTGCTGCATGTGATAATGTATTCTCCAAGGTCTGTAAATGTAATAAATATGCATGTGATGCCGTGAACATTCCGCTTCCCCTTAGGAATAATGAGTTAGTCCATAGTGATTACCTTAGACATCTTAAGGATTGCCTTGACATGCTTCGTAAGACCATTGAAGAGAATAGAATGGTGAGACCTGCTGATAACACCATTATAGATGTATATTTCCTCACCAATAGATCACAAGAACTCTTAGAATACGCCATTGGTACATGTCCTAAGACCGTTAGCATGCGAGATAGACTTAATGCATCTTCTTCTAAGATTAAGAACAAGCATGTTACCTTTAACGTGCCTTTGACAACATCTGAACGTAACACAGCAGTTACCAGAAAACAAACAACAGTGCAACAATCTAATGTTCCTGTCATTAATTCTACAGGAGTCAACATTGACACTAAAGCTAGCGGGTCAAAGCCTAGTTGCAATACAAGGAACGATAGGACTTCGCCAGCTAAGAGTGCTCAAGGGAAGAAAGTAGAAGACCACCTTAGGAACAATAAGATTGACTTGACTGAAATGAATTGGGTTGATTCTAGTATTAGCTTTAGGCGTACTGTAATTAATTCGAATTCCGATGCTTCTTGTAAGACATGTAATGACTGTTTAATTTATGGTAATCATGCTGAGTTTGTTAAGTCATTTTTGAAATCTTCTCATTCACCCCTAGTTAAAATTGCTAAGAAACATAAATTGGAAAAACGTGTGTGGAAAGTTACAGGAAAGAAATTCACCACTGTAGGATATCAGTGGAGACCTACGGGAAAAGTATTTGCTAATGTTGGTTATCATTGGAGACCTACTGGAAGAACGTTCACTTTAGGAAGTCAGTGCCCTGTAACCAAATTGACCAATCATAAGCTTTCAAATGTTAAAGAATGGAAGGCAACTGGTAGAAAATTCCCTCTAGTGACACAATGCCCTGATAATAGGTCCAATGCACTCATTAGTAAAGTTGTNGGAGACCTACTGGAAGAACGTTCACTTTAGGAAGTCAGTGCCCTGTAACCAAATTGACCAATCATAAGCTTTCAAATGTTAAAGAATGGAAGGCAACTGGTAGAAAATTCCCTCTAGTGACACAATGCCCTGATAATAGGTCCAATGCACTCATTAGTAAAGTTGTCTCTGATAACTCCATTGCGTGTACTAATCCTGTTTCTCTTGAGTATGTGTGTGCTAACCAATTGGACCCCAACTCTACATGGGGATCCACGTTTTTCAGTTATCCATATCTGTCTGGTTTCAAATGCAGGTCGTACAAATCGTCCTTTGGTATTTGGACTCAGGCTGCTCAAAACATATGACTGGGGATCGCTCACGCCTCAGAAATTTTGTGAATAAGTTTATCTGGACTGTTAGATTCGGGAATGATCATTTTGGTGCTATAATGGGTTATGGAGATTATGTGTTTGGCGATAGCGTGATTTCTAGAGTTTACTATGTAGAAGGGCTTGGGCACAATCTATTTTCTGTTGGTCAATTTTGTGACTCCGATCTTGAAGTCGCCTTCAGAAAACACACTTGTTTTGTTAGAGAATTGGATGGTGTGGATCTTCTGAAGGGTAGTCGTGGTACAAACCTCTACACCATATCTATTGAAGACATGATGCGGTCATCACCTATCTGCTTGTTATCTAAGGCTTCAAAGAACAAGTCATGGTTGTGGCATCGTCGTTTGAATCACTTGAACTTCGGTACCATCAATGAGATCACTCGTAAGGATCTTGTTCGAGGCATGCCCCGGCTGAAATATGAAAAAGATCATCTTTGTTCTACTTGTCAGCTGGGCAAAAGCAAGAAACAGACACACAAACCCATACCAATCACAACATTATGGAAGTTCTTCACACCCTTCACATGGATCTGTGTGGACCAATGAGAATACAAAGCATCAATGGGAAGAGATATGTTTTAGTGGTCGTTGACGATTACTCTCGGTTTACATGGGTAAAGTTCTTGAGATCCAAAGATGAGACACCCGAGATCATCATTAAACTTATCAAGTAGCTGCAAGTTAGACTCAATAAAACTGTCAGATTCGTTCGCACAGACAATGGAACAGAGTTTGTCAACAAGCAACTTACTCAATTAATGAAAATCTTAGCATAAGTCAACAAAAGAGTATTCCACGAACACCTCAGCAGAATGGAGTCGTTGTAAGACGAAACCGTACCCTTGTAGAAGCTGCTCGAACCATGCTAATATTCTCTAAATCTCCAATGTTTCTCTGGGCGGAGGCAATTGCAACTGCTTGCTACACCCAAAACCGATCACGGATTCATCCTCTTCACAGTAAAACCCCCTATGAGCTGGTGCATGGAAGAAAACCTGATCTTTCATTTCTACGTGTGTTTGGTGCATTATGTTACCCAACTAACGATAGTGAAGACTTGGGTAAGCTAAAGGCAAAAGCTGATATTGTGATCTTTATTGGTTATGCACTAGATAAAAAGGGTTACTGAATCTACAACAAAAGAACCCGAAAAATCATGGAAACCATTCATGTCACGTTTGATGAGCTGACTGAGCATACGGCTCCAAGACACTCCAGTTCGGGACCCACATCTAACCCTTTGACACCTGGACCAATTAGTTCAGGAATTGTACAGTCTTCCACTACTGCAGCTCCTTATGTACCCCCCCCCCCACAAGTGAGGAACTGAAGAAGTTATTTGATCCAATGTTTGATGAATATTTTGAGTCACAGCAGATTATCGAGCCTGTACCACAAGTTATAGATCCTAATGTTGCTATTGCAAATGCCTCTCAAGATACAAATGGTCCATCTGTCTCCATCTCCATTGGTCAAGATGCTCCATCATCCAGTCATACTCAACCCACGTGTTAGGTCACCATATTGTAAACACAAGTATAGATTTGATAGAAATGAGTTGAGAAATAGAGTTTGGTTGATTAGATCAAATATGAAGAATAAAAGTGCAAGAGTTTCTTTAGTGTATTGAAATAACCAACAAGAGAATGGGATACATAGGTGTCCTATTTATAGGATGGGAGCTAGGGCAACACGCCTACTCCTTCCCTTCTCTTAATCGTTTGGGCTTTAGGCCCGTTGGATGAGTATTGGACTCATCCTTAATAGTTACATATTTAATCAACTTAGCAACCTATTACAAATGTTGAAATAACTGAGACTTGACTAAAATGTAGAAAAACTTAGGTTCTAACAATCTCCCCCTAAGGATCGGTTGTTGAAGAAGTGATGTTCAGTCACGGTCATTTGAGGTTGCTGGACGTCTTGGTATTTTGAATTTTGTTGTGGCATTCATGTCTTTAGACGTCCTCAAAGATGATTATGTAGAAATGATTCATCGTTCTTAGTTCTTAACAATCTCCCCAGATAAAATGGGTGTTCATTGTTCTTTGTCGTTGAGGTGATAGTGATCAATCTGATGTAGTAATCTGCCATTCGTCACATTCTTTGACTCCAGTGGATCTGCATCATTCCGACATGCTCATACATCTTTGACGGTTGAAACTTTCATAAGTGAGGAGCTCTCTTTTCATATGTGAAGATTCTTTGTGTTGACATAGAATCCTTCCTTAGACGGTGTTGCACTTAAGATCGTTTGTCTTTATCACTTTGTAGATTCTTTTGGCATGGAATCTACCTTTGGCATTCATATTGCTTCGATCTTTTCATGAGAGCTTTCTGAGATGTAAGTATGAGCATGTGGAAGCCGGTGTTCAGCATGGTTGTTGTACCTGATATAAAACAGTTAGCAATAAAACATCCAATACTTACAGGTTTGGAGTTAGAATTTGTCAACAGCATAGTGTGAAGACTCCTTCTAATCCTTACCAAGGTCGTTCCTAATCGGATACCCCCTATAGGGCTTACACAGACATGCATACGCACACCCACGATTAGGTGAGTCGCTGGAGATCACCCCACGACTGTAGACCGTTTGAAACCATCGAACACACTAAGCATAATCCATAAGGAATCACCGAAGTGACCTGCTGTTAGGGCTGTTTGATGTTGACCCTGGCAGGATTTCTGTTCAATCATTCGAGAAATACCTAAGTAAATCCCTCATAAACGTTCAATGCAGATTGCTAAGATCTGCGAAGGACTCGATAATTTACACTTAGTGTCCAATGATGCAAGACACTTAGTGTAGAAGATTTCTGTGTTCCTAAGAGATCTTTTATGTTATCTCGTGGCTCTAGACTCGATCAGTGCACATTTGGTTTCCTATGCGGAGGCATGGAGCAGAGGGCCTCCTGTTTCAATATCAACCATCTCTAATAGACGATCGATAGATTACACTGGTTCCCCGTGAGAATGAAACAACCATCTTTTGAGAGATGCCTGAGTGGCTAAGAAGGTTTAGGTGCATTGCGTCATTGGGTCCATGACGTCTTTTATCTTCAATACCGGTGTTGCCTTAGCAACGACCAGTAGCATATGAATTGAACCCGATGTCTGACCTAAGGTTGATAAAATGGAGGGCTATTTCTTTTCACCCTTTTCATTCATTTTCTTTTTAATTCTTCAACCCCTTCGTTCTCCTTTCATTCTTTTCTCCTTTTGTTATATCATACCTAAGGACTTCTAATTTCTAACTATTGGTGATGTCCTTGGGTGGATCCCTCCGGTTTAGGCGGATCATAGGACGGTTTTTCCTTATCCTTAGTCACCTTGTAACTCCATAACTATCCTATTGATGCCTTTAAACCAAATCATTGAAAATCTCTCAAAGTGTGTAAGAGTGAAAACTTTTGTTAACACTTTGAGGTTTTGAATTTTATATGAAATACTCCCCCTCAACATATGCTCATGATTATTTTCAGAAATTTGCATATGTGGAAAGAGTTGACACTTTTTGAATTGATCCACTCTTAATAGTCATGTACCCAAGGGACACGTTTACGTTGCTTAGTTAAAGGGATACATTATCAGCTTTTAGGTGATAACTAGCCCTAATAACTAACTTAATGTTGTTAACATTCCTAAAAGGAAGTTAGACCCGTCAAAGTAAACAACTAGAAAGAGTTTCTCGAAACGGTACTTTCTACTCGGATAAATCCTTTCGAATTCAGACATTTGTTGTTTCGTCAATTCGTGGGTCAATTCTGAGTCGAGCTCGTACGAGATAAGACTTTTTGACATCATATTTTAATCACTTTCTTTTTCTCCCCCTCAAAAATAGCATATCAAATGTTGTTTTTGTAAACGGTTTTGATTAAAAAGTGGCTAGTGGTGACCAATGGAAACAGCATCTCATGTGAGCGTGACTCAAACCTAACCAATGAATTGATGAAACAAAATATGTCATGAATCGAAAGGACTAGTCCTGGCCGGGTAATAATTTCAAGCTGGTCTAACCAGTGATGTAAGCGTGTCTCGAAGAGGACTGGTCTAAGTAGAATGTACCATTTCGAGAAACCTTTGGTGAACTTGATCAGGACGGGTACTAATTTCAAGCTAGTTCAACTAGTGATGTAAAAGTGTCTCGAATGGGTCTTGTTCACTTAAGGCGGATCAATTCAAAAAGTGCAACTCTACCCAACATGTGCAAATTTTTTAAATTAAAACTAATGAGCACATGTTAAGGGGGAGCATTTGGAAAATATCAAAACTCTCAAAGTGTTAACAAAATGAGTTTCTTATTTCATAAAACACTTTGAGTGATTTTTCAAATATGTGGTTGATGGTAACATAGGATAGTCATGAAGTTATAAGGTGGCTAAGGTTAGGAAAAACCATCCTATGATCCGCCAGAGCCGGAGGGATCTACCCAAGGACAATACCGAATAGATAGTATTAGAAAGTCCTTAGGTATGATTATGAAAAAAGGAGTAAAGTGAGAAAGGGGAAAGAAGGGGTTGAAGAATTAAAAAGAAATGTAATGATAAAGGGTGAAAAGAAATAGCCCTCCAATTATTCAACCTTAGGGCAGAAACCGGGTTCAACTCATATACTACTGGTTGTTACTAAGGTAACACCGGTATTGAAGACAAGACGTCATGGACCCAGTGACGCACTGCACTAAACCTTCTAGCCACTCAAGTTCTCTTAAAAGAGCTTGTTTCATTCTCACGGGGAACCGGTGTAATTAGGGGTGGAAACGAGCCGAGCCGAGCTCGAGCCTGCCAGAGCTCGAGCTCGGCTCGTTTAAGTTTTAAAAGGCTCGAGCTCGGCTCGTTTCGAGCCTGAAAATTTAAGCTCGAGCTTGGCTCGTGGTATATTATATAGGCTCGGGCTCGGCTCGAGCTCGGCTCGTTTATACGATTTGGCCATGAAAGTTAAAGTTTGGCTCGAGCTCGAGTTCGGCTCATAATATATCTTTATTGAGCTCGTTAATAAGCTCGAGCTCGAATCGTATATATGTTTAATACCGAGGGGCTCGTTTAGGCTCGCGAGCCTAAACGAGCTTTGTAAGTAAAGCTCGGGCTCGAGCTCGATTAATAAACGAGCTACAACTTAGGCTCGAGCTCGGGCTCGAGCTCGTTTAGGCTCGGCTTGTTCGAGCTTTTTACCAATCCGATCCCGAGCTTTTCACGAGCGGCTTGGCTCATTTCCACCCCTAGGTGTAATCTATCAACTCATCTCTTAGAGATGGTTGATATTGAAGCAGGAGACCTCTCCCAGTATCCGCATAGGATAACCAAATTTCACTTATTGAGTCTAGAGCCACGAGATGCATTAAAAGATCTCATAGGAACACTTAATCCTTCTACACTGGCTGTTCAACATTAAGGACACCAGCTGTAATATTTTGAGTCCTTCGCAGATCTTAGCAATCTGCCAAGAACACTTATGAGGGAATAAACATATGTATTTCCCAGTGATAGAGTGGAAATTCCTGCCAGGGTCAACATCAAACAGCCCTGACAGCAGGTCACTTCGGTAATCTCTCGTGGATTACGCTTAATGTTCGCGATGGTGTTCCAAATCGGTCTACAGTCGTGGGGTGATCTCCAGCGACTCACCTAATCATTGGTGTACTTCGGTATGTCAGTGTAAGCCCTTTCGGGGGTATCTGATTAGGAACGGCCTTGATAAGGATTAGAGAAAGTCTTCACAATATGCTGTTGACGATCTCGAAGTCCGAACCTGTAAGTGCTGGTATGTTTATTACTAACCAATTTTCATGCAGCTCAACATACCAACCTTATCACTATCACCACCATCACTTTAGTTGCCAAATCAACACAATTATGAAGAATCACTCAACAAAGATGTATGAGCATGCTGGAAAGGCGTACTCCCACCAGAGACAAACAAGTTGGCGATTGTTGCTGATTGCAGAAAAGATGCCGATCCATCACCTCATGTTCACACTTTAACATCAAATTCAAAGAAATCATGATCATTGAATGGGCTTCAACTATGCTTCCTCAACTCTGATGCTGAACAATCATGATTCTATAAAGTGTGAGCATGCCGAAACAAAGATCACAACATCACATGGAGACGATACTGCACAAAGATGACTTGGAGACATTCATTTGGATGATAAACTCGAAGAAACATCAAAGATCATCCAACACATAAAACAAGTCATCAAGGGCCCAGTGCTGAAAGCACAAAGTTCATGACAATGAAGAATCAACGACTACGAGCTACAAAGATATCGACAATGTTTTAGATGCTAGAATTCAATGTTTAATTTCCGGGGTGACCTCCCTTAGGGGGAGATTGTTAGGAATACGTTTTTCATATAGAAGACTCGGTCACCCCGAGTATTGTTTAGCATTATGTATCTCGTAGTATTTATCATTAGTTAGTACGTAGTTTAGTATTAGTTAGTATTTGTGGAGTCGGGTCGGGTCTTTACCCACTGTCAGCTCGAACTACAGCCTAGTAGAGGCATTTAGTATGTTGTAGTATAAATACCCCTCACCTAGCAAGGGTGAGGGTTGGACCTTTTATTTCATTCAATCTAATATCTTCTACTTTCTTTCACTAAAGGCTCCCACCTCTCTCTACTTTCTCTCTCTAGATTTCTTACATATTCGATCCATATAATCACAAGAACCACAAGTGTTATGTTTATGAGTATCCTATACATCTCTCGGGTGTTATAAAAGTATATGTCACAAATGAAAATGGAAAATATCTCTCACTACCTGTCATAGCACATAGATTACCATAGGCTTGAGAAAGGATAAAAAAACCTCCACCACTTTGGCGTAAGCATCTAGGATAAACTATCAAAGAGGTCTTTCAAAGGGTTGTAATGTAAGGTGTAGGGATATGATAAACACGGTTTTGTTGGATAAAGGCAATCTTTATTGGTGGCGAGTTAATCATCTTAGCCAATTACATATACAATTTGGCATTGCTAAGCTAAGACTCGACTCGACTTAAGCTATTGAAAACTAACAAAAACACAAAAAGAAACATAAAAGGAAATGGGATTGTAGTCCGTATGTTTTTCTCTTTTCTTTTTCTACTTTTTTTTCTTGATTTTTTCATTTTTTTTTTTTAATTTTTTTTTTTGCATACGCTCTTGCCCTACCATCCAAAATAATACATCAAGGGGGCTCGGTTCTCCCCTTACACTTGAACTTTTACATACTTTACAAATAACTATTCTAATGACTCGAATTAAGATAATCAAAACACTTGGAGTACTTTAAAAATGTTTACGCATACATGGGGGTAATAATTGATGTTCTTTCCCATTACTCCATAACACTAGTACTTTACCCATGAGTCCCAATCGTCCCAAAACAATATGTACAAGATATGACTCGACCTAGCAACCATGTACTCAATTAGACAATTAACTAAGGGTTTAAACAAATGTTGTCACAATAATGCCCTAAAGATGAGTGCATACAAGGTAGGCCAAGGCGATTTGGGTGCACATTTGGGGGTGGATTGTAAACAAATTCTTCATTTAAGTAAAATGCTTAAAGTTAGAAACGAAAAAGATAGGCTCGGAGGGGTATACTAGGGGTATCGTGTACTAAAAATGAGTACATCGCTAAGGTGTGGGAAAATTACTTGACCAATGAAGCCAACGTAATTATAATACAGGTGTAAAACAAGGGTTATCCTAATGCCTCTTATCATGTAGTAAATCCTAACTACACGAATGTAGTCTCACTAGCGGTCTCGGGATGAATCACTAACGCAAGTTCTAGAATCTAAGTACTACCGGTACACTCATAAGCACTAATGATAAATGCTTTTCCTAACAAATCTAGGGGCGAACCTCACATATTTGGGTGGAAAATTTTTGAGTGGTACGGTTTTTGTGCTAGTCATATAACTCCTATCCATGAGACGCTCATTAAGACTAAAGTTTTACTCCTATATGTTGTAAAAAA
>LBNU01025798.1:66065-77483 GCA_014162995.1 Artemisia annua | reverse complement strand
TTTTTCCCCCCCCCCCCCTCCCCCCTTACACTTAAGCCGAACATTGTCCCCAATGTTCAAATAAAAAGATGTAAAATTAAAGAAGGTAAAAGTATGAAACAACCATGGTTAGATCCTCCTCCAAGAAAATGAACGTGAAAAGCGTCCCTTCCAAAATATAAATCATCTTCTTGTCCAATATAACCTGTTAAACCTGAGAAAACAATCATGGCAAACCTTGCGTAAAATCGGCGGCAAAATCTATATATAATAAAATCCTAGAAAACGAGTAAAGATATAATGCTTGTGGAATGAATATTTGCAGGTTCCCGGAGTTTATAAGTTTAACATTTAACAAAACTTTACGATTCCGGCATAAAAACAAAACTTGCAAAATTTTCCAGAATTTTACACTTGACGTCGTCAGGTTATAATGCCTGACGCCGTCAGAGTGACCTGACAAAAATTTTATATTTTGTTTCCGGAAAATTTCCAGAAAAACTTGTGGCTTAATTCCTGGAATTCCTGCAAAATATTCATTATGACTCGATAGAAGCATCTGACTCGAATAAATACTAATATGCATGCTAATTTAATATTGTTATGATTCATGTTCAATCTTGTTCTTATAAACAAATTTGGATTTCCCTTAGACTTATCTTTTGCAAAATACATTTATATGTAGTTAAGACGAAGTTAAAAACAAAATAAAGCATTTTCACAATTTACTTTGAAACATGAACCATAAACAATAAAAATAAAACACACATACGGAAACAAATAAAAATCAAATAAACAAACAAGCAAACAAATAAAGCTTGGGTTTCCTCCCAAGAAGCGCTTTTCTTTATTAACGAGTCTTGTAGCTAGACTCAAAGGCACGTCCTTACGTGACCTCGTCGTTGGTCACGGCTTCTAGGTCATCCTCGGTCTTAGTTTTGTATTCCGGACCTAGTTGTAAGCATTCTTTGTAGAAACCAAATATTCTACCCACAACATAGTCTACTCCTCTACGTCTATCCTCATCATTCCTATAGTAGACCGCTTGCTTATGCTCCTTCTCGATGTTTGATAAAAGCCGGAATTTCTCAATCTTATATGGCATTTGGTAGGCTATCTCATCGGTCTCATCCTTGAATCTAACTATCCCTAGAGACGGGTCATAACTCATTTTAGAGGCCTCAACAAACGGCTTTCCAAACACTACTTGAGTTAGGCAACTATCTATTACCGGACGAATATCTTCTACAACCACAAAGTCGGTAACATATGTGAAGTTTCGTACAAAGACGTGCAATCCCTTAACTCTTCCCACGAAGTTACTTATCCAACCCGTGTTGGGAAATATCCTAGGTCCAAGTTGCTTTTTCATTATCCAATTGTAGTGGATCCTAGTCATAATGTTTATGGGAGATTTAGGATCTATGTAAGCTTTCCACACATGCACATGCCCAATGTTGCATGGTATGTTAATATTGGATGGGTCGCCCGCTTTGATGATTGGTGAACCTAGGAAGTATGGTGTCTCAGGGTCATCGAATAAGTCCCTATGGTTTGCATGTTCTTCCTTAGTGGGTAGCCTATCGAAGTAGTCCTCTACATCCTCTACTTCTTCTATTTCCTTTTTCTTATCCTCCTTAACTTTCTTAACTTCATTCTTAGAATCACTATCAACTCTAATCATATTTCTATCATCTTCTTCCTTATCCTTATCGATTGGCTTAATAGTGACAACGTTGACAAAGTGGATGTGCTTGGATGATGAAGGGTCCTTAATTTGGGTTCCACTATTTGTGCTTCTAGCGTCCTTATTTGGTGGTGTCAACACTTGGTTGGTAAGGGCTTTTAACAAATTGTCAATTTTATTAGTCATCTTCATTTGTTGTTGAGAATTCGGACTCAAACTTCGCTATACGGGCTTCTTGAGATGCCATAAAATTGGACATCAATCCTTCAAGATTGTTGGTTGATGAGACGAAAAGTGTTACGCTTTTAGGGGGTCATTTAAGCCCTAATTCGTATAAATGTGATCAAATATTGCCCTAAATCGTTCCTTTTGTCATTTTAGGTACTTTTGAGAAGAATTCTGGAAAACATGAATATTCGGACGTTTTTGGAGCATAAAAGTGAAGAAAACGACAAAGTCTCAAAAGATGAAGATAACCTGACGGCGTCGGAAGTCACAAGGTGACGCCGTCAGAAAGTCTTGACAAAAGAGTGGAATCCAATTATCAAATGACAGGCCAGAGAAAATTTGGGATTTAACACCTGACGCCGTCAGGTGTTAGGAAATATAGGCCGTCAGGAGTAAAGTTAAAGAGTGACGGCCCAGAAGGTTTTATAAGGTGACGGCGTCAGAAGTGGATCTAGGCCATCCGAGAAAACTATTGGCGGCGAGCTGACGGCGTCAGCCCTTATAACCTGACGCCTTCAGAGTGTAAAATCTATATATAGTTTTCTAATTTTCATTCATTAGTGTGGAACTTTGTGGAGAACTTTTAGGGCAAACCCTAAAGACGAATTTCCTGTACTTTTTAGGGTTTCCAACCCTTGGAACCCTCATGCTTAATTAAAGATAAGTCTTCACTTTAATTCAATCAATATGTCTATGTGTTGGTTGATTATCTCTTTTGCTTATCTTTTAGTTAACATGTGTAGCTAAATTCTCTAGTGTTTGCTTAGATCTAATGAAACCTAACTATTAATTATTGGTTAATTGGTGTGTGTTGTTGTTTGTTGGGATGATTGTTCCATCAATGTTAGGCTCAAGAAAACTGGCCAACCTCCTTTATGGTAACGTGCTTGAACGTCTTGGGAAACATGTAGCCAAGGCATACTAGGCTATTAAGGTAGTATTTAACGCATGAGCCACTGTTTACAACCCCTATGGTTGTGCCGTGCATGGCATAGGGCGAGATAAGAGCTCATAGAATTGGAGAGATATGTATGCCACTCCATGAGTTATTAGGAATACACCCTTCATCCACACAAGTAACATACATATCAATTAACCGGTAAAAGATAGTTAGGGAGTAATGAAATCTAAGTAAACACAACTTTCTCCATATTGTTTTCACAACCACAATAGTTTAGATATTTATTTTATTTTAATTTGCATAAGTAGTAATCTTGGGTTAGTTGACTAGCAACTAATTCCGCCCTTCTTCCAAAAACCGAGATTTTAATTGCTTTCATAAAAACATAAAAATACAAAAAGAATCTTCCTTCCACCCTTAGACCTATTAGAGTAGTTTTTTCTATCCTAACGAACACTATTCCCTGTGAGAGAACGATCAATCCCCCGTACTTACCACTATCCTATACTACATCGGTCAGGTACACTGCCTGGTGGGGTTGTAAGCCTCTTGAGATCCCTCGAGAGGTAAAACCTGTTGTAAGGTCACAAAACCACTCATCAAGTTTTTGGCGCCGCTGCCGGGGAATAGTTATTGTTTAGGTAGAATTTTTATTTCTCTAGGTCTACTCACTAGATTCCTTTCTAGCGAGATTTTTATTTTATTTTTCTAGGATCTTCTTTAGTCTATCTATTTTCTTTGTGTCGTTGTTCGTAAAAAAAACTTTTCCATTGATTATTCCGTTAGCCATTATGGAGAACGCGAATCCACCCTACTACCAACCACGAAATTCACCCACTCTAAATGACATCTTGATGTTCAAACAACATCAAGATGAACCTGTTTATGATGCATGGACTCGTTTTCAAAATTTACTCCGAAAAGTCCCTCATCATAGTTTCGATCTATGGTCCCAAATTGAAATATTTTACCATCGTGTCAACCACTATACCAAAATGGACATTGACCATGCCGCAGATGGGGACCTTTGGGGATTAAGTGCTGAAGAAGCATGGGAAACCATAGAAGATTGTGCCCAACTCGCTAAAAAGATGGACAACCCAAAAAGCGTTGTTACGGATCAATTGATAGCAAGTTTGAGGGAACAAGCAAAGAGCTTGTTTGGGGATAAATTGTTGAAGGATGTGGTAAATTACATAAGCCCACAAAGTACCCCACAAGTCCTACCATCATTTGAGGCACACACACCGCCCGTGACTTACCCAGAAGAAGTAGTTGAGACTTTAGGAATCCCGATAGAGGTAGAACCTTTGAACCAAACACAACTAGAGGATATATGTTTGAATGCTTATAGTGATCATAACCTTGCTCTTAGTTCTAGGGAATTTCCTAGTTTTGATGAACCGGAGCCTCAACCAAAATTGTTACCTAATCCTCCATCTTTAGGTGTGAATTTAGGAATTGAAAAAGGCCCCGATCCACCCATCAAACCATATAGTCCGGGTAATGTTAAGATTAAGGTAGTACACTCTAGGCCATATGGAGTGGAAGCTAATATAGGAGTGAACCATGACCTTACATACTTACATAACCCACTCATGATAGATCACAAGAAACATTATGGGTTTAAACCAGGTTTATTAGGTCAAGATGGATTCCCAACTAGGAGCGTTTTGAAGTTGATTGAAGATGATCCCTTTTTAGGAGAAAACTTTGATTTAGCCATTGACCGAATTAAATTAGGTAAGGTTATGATGATAGGATCCCACATCTTTGAGCATATAATTCATCCACTACTCTTCCCTCACGTGGCATACTTCCACCGAGATGGTGTGTATTGCTACTTCCACCCGCACTTAATCCTAAGTGTTGGGAAAACCTCCCCTTTATCCGTTAAATAAGGGTAGAGCCAGGCTCGTGACTCGAACAAAAACAAGCGCTTCTTGGGAGGCAACCCAAGCTTTGTGTGTTTATTTGTTTGTTTGTTTGATTTTATTTGTTTCCGTATGTAAGTTATTTTTCTTGTTATTGATTCATGCTTCAAACTAACTTGTGAAAACGCTTTATTTTCTTTTTAACTTCGTCTTAACTACATATAAAGGTATTTTGCAAAAGCTAAGTGTAAGGGAAATCTAAATCGGTTTATAAAGAACAAATGAACATGAATCATAACAATGAAATTAACATACATATTAGTATTTGTTTGAGTCAAATGCTTGTATCGAGTCATAATGAATTTTTGCAGGAATTCCAGGAAGTAAGATCTAGTTTTTTCCAGAATTTTTCCGGAAACTTAACACGAGAATTCTGTTAGATCATTCTGACGGCGTCAGGAATAACACCTGACGGCGTCAGGTTATAATTTTCTGCAATTTTTGAAAGTTTTGTATTTTTCCGGAAACTTAAAAAGTTTTGTCAATTATTTAACTTATAATCTCCAGGAATTCTGCAATATATTCATTCCACAAGCATTATATCTTATTATGTAGATTTTACCGCAGATTTTACGCGAGGTTGGCCTTTATCTTTTTCAGGTTAACAGGTTATTTTGGATAAGAAGACGTTTATTATTTTGGAAGAGAAGCTTTGAACGTTCGTCTATCTTGGAAGAAGATCTAACCATGTTACATCACTATCCACATCAAACGATTCAGGGGAGTATTTGATTTCATTCTTTCATCTTATTTACTTTTACGTCTTTTATTTGAACATTGGGGACAATGTTCGGTTTAAGTGTAAGGGGGGTAAATGAAAGCACCGTTGAGAATATACTTACGCTTGATGTTTTGCTTTGTTTGATAGTAAATTTGTAATAAAACCAAGAGAAATGTTTGTTAGGGCAATTTTAGCGCCAATTTAAAATTTTTTACAACATTTAGAAGTGAAACCTTGATCTTAATGAGCGTCTCATGGATAGGAAATTGTATGACTAGCACAAAACCGTACCACTAAAAAATTTTCCACCCCAAATATGTGAGGTTCGCCCCTAGAATTGGTAGGAAAAGCATCCATCTTTGGTGCTATGATGTGAGTACCGGTAGTATTTAGATTCTAGAACTTGCGTTAGGACCATCTCAAATCCACAAGTGAGACTACATTCGTGTAGTTAAGATTTACTACATGATAAGAGGCATTAGGATTAACCCATTGTTTTACACCCGTATATTTGTTATAATTACATTGACTTCATTGGTCAAGTAATTCTCCCACACCCTTTGCGTTGTATCCATTTTTGGTACACGATACCCCTAGTACACCCTTCCGAGCCTATCCTTTCGTTTCGACCTTTGAGCATCTTACTCAAAGTGAGAATTTGTTTACACCCCACTAAATGTACACCCAAATCGCCTTAGCCTACCTTGTATGCACCCACCTTTGGTGCATTATTGTGAAAACATTTGTTAAACCCTTAGTTAATTATCCGGTCAATTACATGGTTGCTAAGTTAAGTCATATCCTTGTACATATTGTTTTGGGACGATTGGGACTCATGGGTAAAGTACTAGTGTAATGAAGTAATGGGGAAGAACAACATTATTACCCCCATACGTGCTAAATATTTAAAAAGTACTCCAAGTTTTTCGATTATCTTAATTCGAGTCATTAGAATAGTGATTGTAAAGTTATGTAAAGATTCAAGTGTAAGGGGAATGCAAATCCCCTATGATGTATTATTTTGGATGGTAGGGCAAGAGTGTATGAAAAAAAAATCGAAAAATCAAGAAAAATACAAAAAAATATGAAAAAGAAAGAAGAAAAACATACGGACTACCATCCCGTTTCCTTTTATGTTCCTTTTTAGTTTTTGTTATTTCATTTTTAGACTAAGATTGAGTCGAGTCTTGACTTAAGCAACGATGTAGAGTGCATGTATTTGATCATGATAATTAACTCGCCACCACTAAAATACCCTTTATTCCAACCAAACCGTGTTATCATATCCCTACACCTTACGTTACAACCCTTTATAAAGCCCTCTTTGATAGTTTATCTTAGGTGCTTACGCCTAGTGGAGGAGTAATTGATCCTTTCCCAAGCCTATGGTAATCTATTTGCTATGACAGGTAGTGAGTGTTATTTTCCGTTTCCATTTATGAGATATAAACTTTATGACATTTGAGAGATGTGAGAATCCAAACACTATTTGTGAGGTGCTAGTGTATGATTTCCGTGCTTGTTATGATTAGGGTCTAATAACTATTTGTTGTAATTACTTTTATATTCGTGTTAAATGACCCCTAACTCATATTTTGATTGGAATAAAAGCTCATTTGCTTGAGGACAAGCAAATCTCAAGTGTAAGGGTATTTGATGAGACGAAAAGTGTTACGCTTTTAGGGGGTCATTTAAGCCCTAATTCGTATAAATGTGATCAAATATTGCCCTAAATCGTTCCTTTTGTCATTTTAGGTACTTTTGAGAGGAATTCTGGAAAACATGCATATTCGGACGTTTTTGGAGCATAAAAGTGAAGAAAACGACAAAGTCTCAAAAGATGAAGATTTACAACCTGACGGCGTCAGAAGTCACAAGGTGACGCCGTCAGAAAGCCTTGACAAAAGAGTGGAAACCAATTATCAAATGACGGGCCAGAGGAAATTTTGGATTTAACACCTGACGCCGTCAGGTGTTAGGAAAAGTAGGCCGTCAGGAGTAAAGTTAAAGAGTGACGGCCCAGAAGGATTTATAAGGTGACGGCGTCAGAAGTGGATCTAGGCCATCCGAGAAACCTAATGGCGGCGAGCTGACGGCGTCAGCCCTTATAACCTGACGCCGTCAGAGTGTAAAATCTATATATAGTTTTCTAATTTTCATTCATTAGTGTGGAACTTTGTGGAGAACTTTTAGGGCAAACCCTAAAGACGAATTTTCTGTACTTTTTAGGGTTTCCAACCCTTGGAACCCTCATGCTTAATTAAAGATAAGTCTTCACTTTAATTCAATCAATATGTCTATGTGTTGGTTGATTATCTCTTTTGCTTGTCTTTTAATTAACATGTGTAGCTAAATTCTCTAGTGTTTGCTTAGATCTAATGAAACCTAACTATTAATTATTGGTTAATTGGTGTGTGTTGTTGTTTGTTGGGATGATTGTTCCATCAATGTTAGGCTCAAGAAAACTGGCCAACCTCCTTTATGGTAACGTGCTTGAACGTCTTGGGAAACATGTAGCCAAGGCATACTAGGCTATTAAGGTAGTATTTAACGCATGAGCCACTGTTTACAACCCCTATGGTTGTGCCGTGCATGGCATAGGGCGAGATAAGAGCTCATAGAATTGGAGAGATATGTATGCCACTCCATGAGTTATTAGGAATACACCCTTCATCCACACAAGTAACATACATATCAATTAACCGGTAAAAGATAGTTAGGGAGTAATGAAATCTAAGTAAACACAACTTTCTCCATATTGTTTTCACAACCACAATAGTTTAGATATTTATTTTATTTTAATTTGCATAAGTAGTAATCTTGGGTTAGTTGACTAGCAACTAATTCCGCCCTTCTTCCAAAAACCGAGAGTTTAATTGCTTTCATAAAAACATAAAAATACAAAAAGAATCTTCCTTCCACCCTTAGACCTATTAGAGTAGTTTTTTCTATCCTAATGAACACTATTCCCTGTGAGAGAACGATCAATCCCCCGTAATTACCACTATCATATACTACATCGGTCAGGTACACTGCCTGGTGGGGTTGTAAGCCTCTTGAGATCCCTCGAGAGGTAAAACCTGTTGTAAGGTCACAAAACCACGCATCATTGGTACTACCATAGTTGTTAGAATGATTGTTGTTGAAATTACGGTTTGAGGATGAACCATTTGATTGAAAACGATTAGGTGGGTTGAAAGAATTGTTTTGGGGTGTGTTTTGGTTTTGCTTCCACCTAAAGTTTGGGTGATTTTTCCAATAGGGGTTGTATGAATCACCGTAAGGGTTTGGCTCGGGTTTGAAAGTGTACCACTTGTCTCCCGCTCCGTCGGTACGCGAGGATGTGTAATCCGCAAAAGCTTGTTCGGGGAGTTCCATGCAATCACGAGTGTCGTGGGGACCACTATAATAATCACATGAAGAAGTGATTTTGTTCACTTGGCTTGAAGGTTTAGGAGCTTCGTAGGATTTCATNTTGGCTCGGGTTTGAAAGTGTACCACTTTTCTCCCGCTCCGTCGGTACGCGAGGATGTGTAATCCGCAAAAGCTTGTTCGGGGAGTTCCATGCAATCACGAGTGTCGTGGGGACCACTATAATAATCACATGAAGAAGTGATTTTGTTCACTTGGCTTGAAGGTTTAGGAGCTTCGTAGGATTTCATGAGAAACTTGACTTGGTCCTCAAGTTCCATGATCCTACGGTCAGGAGTACTTGAATTATTCAAAGGCAAAGATATTGCCTTGACCGTTTTGTTCAAATCACGGGGATCATTCCAACTTTCATTGTCATAGAGAGCAAGATCTTCTATGAGTTCCCATGATTCTTCCGCAATTCGATCACGTAGCTTACCACCGGCCGCTTGGTCAATGGTTTGCTTCGTGGAGGGATTGATATGGTCATAGAAGATTTGGAGTTGGAGCCAAAGATCTATGCCATGGTGAGGGACTTTTTGAAGTAAGTCCAAGAATCGAGTCCATGCCTCATGAGGGTTTCGCCTTGACGTTGTTGGAACATCAAGATATCATTCCTTAACTTTGTAGTTCTCCCCGGTGGAAAGAATTGAGTAAGGAAACGAGTGGTGAGATCATCCCAAGAGGTGATGGATCCTGCGGGTAGACGCTCAAGCCATTGACTAGCTTGGTCTCGCAGAGAGAATTGGAAGAGACGCAATCGGGTCATCTCTCGAGTGTTAACATCAAGGTCTATGGAATCTACGATTTTGAGAAAGTCCTTGAGATGTTGATTTGGATCTTCGGAACGAAGTCCATGGAATGCACATCCGCTTTGCACCAACCGGATGGTGTCGGATCGCAAGGGAGACACATTGGCTCCTTGGGTGAGCTCAATGGTGTTTCGATAGCCTTGGTGGCTAGGACGGGAGTACTCTCCTAAAGTGTGGGCTCTAGAAGGTTGGTTTTGTTGTGGTGGGTTGATGGGATCAAAGATATTACCACCTTCCATGATGGCGGATGGTAATGGNGGCTCCTTGGGTGAGCTCAATGGTGTTTCGATAGCCTTGGTGGCTAGGACGGGAGTACTCTCCTAAAGTGTGGGCTCTAGAAGGTTGGTTTTGTTGTGGTGGGTTGATGGGATCAAAGATATTACCACCTTCCATGATGGCGGATGGTAATGGTTACGAACAAAGGAACGAAGAAAAAGATAGACTAAAGAATACTTATAAAACTAAAAATAAAAATAAAAATCTCACTAGAAAGGAATCTAGTGAGTAGACCTAATAAAATAAAATTCAACCTAAACAATAATTATTCCCCGGCAGCGGCGCCAAAAACGTGATGCATGGATTGCAATCTACGCAAAAGGTTTTACCTCTCAAGGGATCTTGAGAAGCTTGCAATCCCCACCAGGCAGTGTACCTGACCGATGTAGTATAGTGTACTGGCAAGTACCGGGGGATTGATCGTTCTACTTGGGGAATAGTGTTCGTTAGGATTGAAAACTACTCTAATTTGGTCTAAGGGTGAGGGATGATTCTTTTTGTATTTTTATATTTTCTGAAAGCAAGTAAAATCTCGGTTTTGAAGGAGTGGGCGGAATTAGTTGCTAGTCAACTAACCCAATAAACTACAAATGCAATAAAAATAAAATGACAAGAAAATAAATGTGAGAAAAACTTATATGGAGAAAAACGTGTTTACTTAGGTTTCACTACTCCCTAGCTATCTTTTATTGGTTGATTAGTTTGTTACAATTGCGTGGATGACGGGTTGTATTCCTTAATACCATTCGTGGGGGCGTGTACGTCCTTCCCCAACTCTATAAGATCCTATCTCTTCCTATGACGACACGTTTAGTATCCTATCATGGCCTCATTAATATTCTCTTATGCATTAAACACAACCAATTAAATCGTAGTACACATCCGATTCATGTTTCCTAAGATGTTCAAGCAAGTTACCAATAGGAAGTTAGCCAGTTTTCTTAAGCCTAACATTGAAATCCTTCATCCACAACAATTAATAACCAACCATCAACCAATAATCAATAGCTAGGTTTCATTACATCTAAGCAAACACAAGAAAAACCTAGCCTAACATGTTAATGTAAAGACAAGCATAAGATAGAATCAAACAATACATAGACATATTGAATGATTAATGGAAGACTTATCTTTAATTAAGCATAGATGATACAAGGGTAAAAAACCCTTAAAAATACCGTAAAACTCGACCTAGAGTTTATCCCAAAAGTTCTCTCCCTAATGAATGAAAAATAGAAAAATATATATAGAGAATTCATCTTGACGGCGTCACGTTGTAGCCCCTGACGCCGTCACCTCGCCGCCAAAACAACTCTCGGATTGCTCAGATCCACTCTTGACGCCGTCACCGCTGCCAAAACAACTCTCGGATTGCTCAGATCCACTCTTGATGCCGTCACCTTTTAAAACCTTCTGGGCCGTCTCCTTTTGCTCCAACACGTGACGGCCTAGGCGTCACAAAGGGTGAC
>LBNU01025798.1:36338-66015 GCA_014162995.1 Artemisia annua | reverse complement strand
AAAAAAAAAAAAAAAAAAAAAAAAAAAAAAAAAAAAAAAAAAAAAAAAAAAAAAAAAAAAAAAAAAAAAAAAAAAAAAAAAAAAAAAAAAAAAAAAACGAAATACCATATATCAACCAATCAGATGGCAATGAGACGTCCGTCGCGATTGTTGTATCACTGAAAACCACTAAACACTCACCACTCTTTCAAATCAAAATGTGTCCATGTTTAGAGAGAAAGCTGAATGTTGCATGTGTTTTGATACTTTGTGGACTTAAGAGAAAAGTTAGGGTTGAGAAACGTAGCTGTAAAAGGAGACACGTCGGTTGCGTGATTTATTAAACGGTTGCGTAGTTTATAATGAAAATAAACCAAAAGAATAAAATGATGACCCAATTACAATCCAAAAATGAAAATGGTCCAACACATTACCAAACGGCACGAGCAACACAACAAAACGACATACCATACAACAAAAGAACGTTGTTTAGAATCTATTCTACAAAAAACGATGTGGCTAAGCAAAACTTTTTTTATGTTAACAAATTTACGTTGCTTTTAAATATATAAGATCAAGAATGACAGAATGTATTAAATAATCTTAAAGTTGCACAAAATGTGGTAACAAGTATCTTCGTTTCTTGGTGCAACGTTCTCATGTGTTGAAAAATCCCCATCAATTAAAACAACCTTCAACATCACGCAAAACAAATGACCACCAAATTGAGTAATTGACTCATTACTAGCTTACACGAATCTTATATTAGCCTAACCCTCTCTTTGATAAAATCTAACAAATTCAAATGATCAATAAACTCATCTCCTCGGTATGTTTCTATTTTGGTCTACGAGCGACAAGTCAAGAAGTGTCTCATTTTGAGGACCAGTTGTGTTGTGTGTGCCTGCTGAGGCTCGATAAAGCTAGAGTAGACGAAAGGCGTGTTCTTGCATGTGGGCATGAGTTTCACAAGGCATGTGTGAATAAATGGTTTGATTTATGCAAGAAAACGTGTCCGGTATGCAGATTTTCAGTGGAGGTTGAGGAAGTAGAGGCCAAGAAATGGGAAGAATTAAGTGAGGAGATGGTGATATGGTTTTCGTCTTTCCATATTGCTGGGTATATTTAGGGGATATGAAACATCTTGTATAAACTTTTGAGTATAAGCGTACTCACACATTTGGCATGTATAAGGAAGCCTTTTTACGAAATTTCGAATTTGGAAATTATAAGAATGACCAGTTTAGTCCAGAATAGTCACTATTTCTTAAAAATGGCTATACGGTTTCCTTCTTCTTGAAATAAAAAATATATAATAATAATAATAAATAATAAATAAAAATAAAAAATTAAATTAAAATTTGTTAGTTAACGTGCAACAAAAACTCAAATATGACATTATATTTATTTATTTGTTTTTATCCGTAAAATACAGATCTCACAATATATACAGTAGTTCGAAGACGAAACAAATAACAAATTGAACAAACGAAAACGGAAGCTTTATTTAGATTATCAAACTTATTAGCTTTATAAAAGTGATGCCCATTTTATGTTTAGGAACCTTGTAGCTTGTCACATGATCGTCTTGTTGGTTTTGGTATGCGATACTGCAAAATATGTCCCCTAGTCGCTCAAAGATTTACATATACTGCAAAAGTTGTATCAATATTGCAAATGTTCTTTACGAGTATAGACCAAAAACATTAACGTTAGAGGATTAAGTGTATTCATCTTTGTATGTTTTTTTATATGTTTTATAATATTGTTGCATTTCAAAAAAATAATAATAATAAATAAATAAAATAGCAGATATTTAGATAGCTCTCGATTGATATTAAAAGAGAGCAGATATTTAAGAGCTATTTTAAATATCTGTTATCTTTTTACCCCAAACAAATGTTAAGATGAATACTCCGTAATAAATAAAAGCACAAAGAAAAATGACAAATATGAAATTTTATAAACATACATTAAATGGGCCTCTTGTTCATTAAATTTTAGTTGGGCTTCTTTATCTTTGCTTAACCTATGTAAATGTATCATACACTAATTTATCGAAAATGGAGGCCCTTAAAATTATGGGCCCTACGCCAACGCACACACACGTCATAAACAATGTATTGTAATAGAATAGTTAGAATAGTTAAGGGCTTATGAACTTAACATGAACTATCTAAAGCTAATATGTTCCTAGTTTAATCATACTTGTATATGCAAAAGGCTAGTCCAAGTCCAAGTATTATGTAAAAGTCCAAAACTCCCTTTGAGCATGTATGAAGGACGTTTAAACTCTCAATTGAGAGTGTGAGTTTCATTTCAATAACACATAGTTACACACACAAGCTCTCACCACCTCTCTCTCTCTCTCTCTCTCTCTCTCTCTACAACTTTCTCTCTCTATGTTCTTCCCTTAAACGCCTATTAGATCATTGTTTGTGTAACTGACTCTTACTTATTAGTGACTTAACAAGTAGTATCAAGAGCCTAATGATGATTTAGGAGTGTGTTTGTGGTTACAATTTGTGTCTTAAATTTTTTTGGTACGTTTGGCATTATCGAGTTTATACACTATCTTGCATTTTTTTTTAATTTTGTTTTTTGCACCTCACACTTTAAAGATACTTGATTTAGAATGTGATAAGTGTTTAGAACAAGAGACTACAAAAGGATTCGAACTAAAAACCTTAAAAAACGTGGCTTTTTGTCATTTTTACCTTTGCCGAGTTCGTGTTCATTTTTGTTCAAAAAGTGATATTTTTTATGTTTGTAAACCTTAAAGTTTACATTTTTATGCTTCTAAACTCATTGTTAAGCAAGATTGTGAAAAAAAAAACAAAGAAAAACGTCCAAAATGACATTTTTATTTGTGTTTTTGAGTTTTTTTTTGTTCGGTTTTAATCGAGTTAGGGAGCAAGAGAAACTAGATAAATCTCATTATAGAACAAAACTGAAACCCTAACTATTTTGACAACATTATCGAGCCTCCAAACCCTAAATAACTCAACAATACTATTGAGTTTCGAAACCCTTTTCATCTCGACAATACTATTGAGTTAACAACCGCAAAATCGAGTTCACTTTATCTAGTTAGTGCATTATTGAGTTCAGGTTATCGAGATAAAGACACTCTGTTTTTTACCATGGCTAACCCTTTTACCAAAAAAAGATAAGAAAACTCTCGAGTTGAAGTCTATCGAGTTAGGCAACTATCGAATTAGAACTTATCGAGTTCAAAGTGTCGAGTTTGTGTTATCGAGTTACACATTTATCGATTTGAACTATCGCATTAGGGATATGGGTGGAAACGAGCCGAGCCGAGCCCACCAGAGCTCGAGCTCGGCTCGTTTATATTTTAGAAAGCTCGAGCTCGACTCGAGCCTTAAGATTTGAGCTCGAGCTCGGCTCGTGGTATTATATATAAGGCTCGAGCTCGGCTCGTTAGGATACATAGTTACGGCACCGTTTTGCAACATCTTTGTCAAATCATCCTTGGTCCTTGGTCAAACAAAATAAGAAAAGAAAAGGAGGACAGATTGTCATGGAAAATAACTGTCAAACAAATATATATCCCATCATTAAACAACAATAGCGAACAACTATAGCAAACTAATCTCTTCGACCTATAAGACTCGTCACACAAAACGAACACCTCAAGATCTCAGATTTATCAACTTGTTAACAAAATCTTTCAAGATTTTACAAGTTTGATTCAAAAACCCATCATAGATCCGAAACTAAAAAGACAACAAGACCTCACAATTTTCTTTCAATCTGTGAAATGTTCGAACTTATCTTTTCTATCCGAAATTAAAAAATGACTAATTTTATTTTTTTTGGTGACTGCAAAATACAGGTGAAGAAAAGAGGATAGGGGCGTGAGTTTTGGAGTTAGGGTTGCTACTATGATAAATTCATTTATATATCTTTGATAGTATTAGGTTTATATGGTTTAATAAAGTTGGGCTTATGCATTTTGAATTGAACATATGTTGGGCTTATTTGGTTTAATAAAGTTGGGTTGGTATTTGATTTTTTTTATAATATATAAATATATAAAGCTCGTTTAGGCTCGCGAGCCTAAACGAGCTTTATATATAAAGCTCGGGCTCGTTTATTAAATGAGCTCTAATTTAGGCTCGAGCTCGGGCTCGAGCTCGTTTAGGCTCGACTCGTTCGAGCTTTTTACCGATCCGATCCCGAGCTTTTTACGAGCGGCTCGGCTCGTTTACACCCCTAATTAGGGATTATCGAGTTCAGAAAGATTATTGAGTTCGTACATATTTATTTATTGAGTTCAACTTAAAGAAACCTTAATCTTATTTGGACCCTAATTTCACAACATTAAAACCCTAATTCGTCCTAACATGGTTCAAACACAATCGTTACCACTCAAACACAATCAAAAAAAGAAATTAACACAACACAATACAATCATATCCTTTATTGTCTTTAAGATCTGCAATCACTTCACACAATCATATATCTTATTTGCTTTATAGGATTTTTTTTTATTATATATAGTATTTACCGCCGATTTTATGCGAGGTTTCGTGTTTGTTTTCATAGTGATTTACATGTTATATTGGACAAGAAGATAAGATTATCCTATGATATGCAAAACGAAGAAGTTTATCTTCTTAGAGGAGAATTTAACCATATTTCATTCCATCCATACCGAGCTAATCAGGGGAGTGTTAGTTTCTTTCATCTCTTTTATTTTTTTTTCCTTTATCACTTTGGTACTTTTCAACAACATTGGGGATAATATTCAATTTAAGTGTAGGAAGGGTAAAAAGGGACACCTTAGAAACTAGAACTCATTTGATATTTGTCTTGTTTCTAAGTAATTGTGTAATAAACCAAAAAGAAATACTTGTAAAGGTAATTTTAGCACCAAATTTAAATTTTTTAATGACAAATACGAGTGAAACTTTAGTCTTGATAAGTGTCTTATGGATAGAAATTATATAGCTAGCACAAAAACCCTACCACTCAAAAATTTCTACCCCAAAAATGTGAGGTTCCCATTTAGATATATAGGAAAAAAAAATCACCTTTAATGCTTATGAGTGTACCGGTAGTATATAGATTCTAGAACTTGCTTTTGTGATGCATTCCGAGATCGCTAGTGAGAGCGCATTAGTGTGATTAGGGTTGACTAAATGATAGGATAACCCTTGTTTTAAAAATGTTTATAATTACATTGGCTTCATTGGTCAAGTAATTCCTACACACCCTTGTTATGTACTCATTTTTAGTACAAGATACCCCTAGTTAACCCCTCTAAGCCTATCCTTTTCGCGGTTCTCGTGATATTTTGGTGGATTCTGAAATATTAGTGAAAAACATTGTTTGCAATCTACTCCCAAATGTACACCCAAATCGCCTTAGCCTTCCTTGTATGCACTTATCCTTAGTGCATTATTGTTACAACTTATTTGTTTAACCCTTTGTTAATTGTCTAGTTGATTACATGGTTGCTAAGTCGAGTCATATCTTGTAAGTATAGTTTTGGGACGATTGATACTCATGGGTTAAATACTATTTATTATGGAGTAATGGGGAAGAAAGTCAAAATTATTACCCTCATATGTACGTTAATGTTTTAAAAGTACTTCACGTGTTTTGATTCTTTTTATTCGGGTCATTAGTTAGTTTTATTTATTTAAAAGTTCAAGTGTAGGGATGCAACTATAAATCCCTTGGTTATGGATGTATATTTAATTGATTCTAGGGCAAGAGTGTATGAAAAAAAAATTGAAAGAAAAAAGGAAAAATAATTGAAAAAAAATAAGAAAAAAAAACATACGGATTACCCATCCCATCTTTATATTTTGCTTAAGTCAAGAAAAATACAAAAAGAGTTAGAAGTTAGTGAGTCGAGTCTTGTCTTAGCAACACTATGTTGTACATGTGATTGACTTATATAATTGACTTGCCACCAGTAAAATACCCTATATCCACAAAAACGTGTTTTCCATACCCTTACACCTAACATTACAACCCTTTAAAAGTCCTCTTTGATAGGTTATCCTAGGTGCTTACGCCAAAGCGGTGGAGGTTTGATCCGCTATCAGGCTTATAAGCATTAAAGGTGAATGCTTTTTTCTAAATATCTAAAGGCGGACATCACATTTTTTGGGTGGAAAATTTTGAGTGGTAGGTTTTTTTACTAGCTATATAACTCCTATCCACGAGGTGCTTTATTAAGACTAAAGTTTCACTCGTATATGTCATAAAAAATTTAAATTTGGTGTTAAAATTACCTTTACAAGTATTTCTTACAGTTTATTACACAACTACTAGAAGACAATACAAATAGCAAATGAGTGACTAGTCTATAAGGTGTCCTTTTTTACCCTCCCTATACTTAAATTGAACATTGTCCCCAATGTTCTGAAAAGTACCAAAGATGTGATAACGGAAAAAATAAAAGAGATAAAAGAAAACGGAAAATGGAAAAAGTAAAGTGGTAACTCTTATGATAGGTAAATGTGTTCACTTAGATTATCTTTACTCCCTAGTTATCTCTTATTGATTAGTCGAATTGTCATGTCCTTATTTTAATTGGCACGTTGTATTCCATAATATTGATCGTAGGGAGGTGCCGAAGTCCCTAACTCTATGAACGTATAGGTCTCCTTTAAGAATCTTAAGGGTCATTAAAACTCTTAACGTATAGGGCTCCTTTAAGAATCTTAAGGGTCATTAAAACTCTTACTCTTGACAAGCCGCAATTCATGAAATAAATACAATGAGAAAAACAACTAGTGCACTCTAGTGTTGCGTTTAGTAGGATGTACAAGCTAATACATATAAGACTTAAGCTAGTTTTCCTACTCCTAACGCGAGGCAACCAATTAAACAAGAGACGACAATCAATAATTAATAACTAGGTTTTATTAAATCTAAACAAACACTAATAATCAAACAACACATAGATATAATGAATGATTAAAGAGGAATTACATAACTTCAATTAAACATAGCGTTTAGGGGTTGAGAAACCCTTACAAAAGCTGCAAAAGTCGTTCACCAAAGTGTCTCAAAGATAATATCCAAAGATGTTGCTATTGTAAAGGAAAACATGCGAACGTATATATAGTTTTACAAAGGTGACGGCGTCACTTTATGGTTCTGACGCTGTCAGCTCGCCGTCATTAGGGTTTCGCTTGTAGCTGTGTCGTCATCGTGACGCCGTCGCTATGTAAATTGTGACACCGTTAGGATATGTGACGCCGTCAGCTCTCCAACCTTGTAATATTTCTGAGCCGTCACATGTAAAATATCAATCAAATCTCCATGCCAAAATACAAGTGACGACGTCACGTTGTAGTTGTGACGCCGTATTGATCCCTTTTCCAGACTTTTTCATGACTTGGTCGTTTTCTTTTTTTTCTTGTCCAAATTAGCCCAAAACATGCCGGTTTTCATCTTTCGTGTCTCAAGTACCTAAAATGTGAAAGGAAACGATTTAGGACAATAATTGATCACATATGTACGGGTATAGGGACTAAATGACCCCCTAAAAACACACGTTTTAAATCCTTATCATCTTAAAAACCAACTTTCAAAACAAACATCAACTTGTACCAATTTTGAAAAGGAAAGGGTGAAAATGGATTTTAGAAAAACAGAAGGATGAACTTTTTGACAAATCATAGAGTCAAAGGATAAAATTAAAGAATTGGAAAACATTCTTGCTAAGACGGCAAACTTGATTTAAACAATTCACATGCTTACAAATAAGCCTGACTTGTTTTACCATGCTACACAAAAACTGGCTCTATGTCACGAAAACCCTTGTAATCTCAAGAAATCTCAGAAGGAACAGAACTGTTTGTATTATGGTACTACTTTGTTGACTGAGCATGTTCCTCCAACTATTTTTATTCTGATGAAACATTGCAACTTGCAGAAGAAAGTCGATAAAAATGTAAAAAAAAAAAAAAAAGAATTCATAAATAAAACCTATTTATTACTCTAAACTAAAAAAAAACTTTATGACGACTTTGTTCCTCAAAAGAGAAGACAAAAAAATTGTTCTTCTCAAAAGTTTCCAAAAAACCAAGTGTTCAAACATCAATTTCTAAATCTGTTTAAAAAAAAAGTTAACTCAACAAAAGTTTTGAAGAAAGAAGAGAGATTCAAACAATACTTCTAAAAAGAGTGTTACGAGAGGATTTCTTGATGATGTAAAATTCAGAATTGAGCAACTTGAAAAGACTATTGAAAGAAAAACAAGATCAATTGTTAACAATTGGAATCCAGGAATTCATTTAGAGATTAAAAAGATATTTGAAAATGAAATTGCTACTCCTGTTAATAACATTAATGCTAGAGTAATTCATTTTGAACAAGCATTTTGAAAGAAACAGTAAACTTTTGTAAGGGACTACAAATCTCTTAAACAGGAGGCTGATGAATCTTTTAAAAAAGTAAATATTTTGGAAATAAATCTGATCATCTCTTGGAAGCATTTATGATTTCCAGTATCATGCATGTCTATCATTTATCAAACATATTCTGGTTAAGATCATGAAAAACTTCAGTCTGAGCACTCCAAAATTGTTTCAAAATATGAAAATGCTATTATAAAGCTTGAAAAAGAAAACGTGTCCTATTTTAAACAAATAGATCGAAAAACAGAAGAATGCAAGTATGACAAAATGTCGTATGAGCGTGCTTACAAGGACATAAAAGAGCAAAATGATTTTCTGAGGGCTTAGCTGGAAAGTGTAAAAGGGAAGGCTGTGGGTACTAAGTTTTAAAAACCATCGATGACAGAGAAACCAAATGCTTTAAATCCAGTTCAAAAACCTAAAATGTCTATTTCAAGGTTTGCTCCAAAAGTCGATGTAAAAAATGATTGATAAAACCAGTCACTTCACAATCCCAGCCCAATAAAAAAGAAACAGAAAAGATTGTTGAAAATGAAAAAACGGTTGTAAAGAAACCAAATGTGATTGCACCTGGCCTTTGTAGGATTAGTACGAAAACTGCCTCTGCCTCCTCATCTAAATCATATGGAACAAATGAGATGAGCTTAAATTATAATCCTAATCGGTCTAGGGAAACTACAAATAACTCAACTAACAAAATTGTAAATCCTAAAGAGCATGTCTTACGTTCTACAAGACTAGAAAGCACCTCTAAGAGCATAAGACTATAGCCTAGGATCAATATAAGGAACAATAGACTTTTGTCTGTTTCTAAGAGTAGATGCATGAATAAAGAAGAGGAAGTAGAAGAACACCGTAGGATTTTACCGCTTTGTAATAAGAAACATATTTCATATGAATGTAATGACTCTATCAAACTTGATAAGTTAATGAATGTGTTTAATCCGTTTGTTTAACGTGCAAGAAATGCTTAATTAATGATGTTCATGATGATTGTTTTTCTCAATATTTGCATGTTAAGAATAAATAGAAGAGTGTTTCAAAAGGAACAAGTGCTAAAACAAAAGGAAGTCTAGTTGCACGATCTAGGTCACCTCGTAGTGATAAGAGTCTTAGTACGTGTCTTAAGTGGGAACCAAATGGTAGAATTTTTAAAACCTTGAAATGTAGAGGAAAGAAAATTGCCATAGTGTCGTACCAATTGAGAGCAAAGTCTCTGAGTGTAATATTGTAACTATTTTTAACGATCAGGAACCAAATTCCAATCGGTTTTTATATTCCACTTCTGTTCTTGGAAGGTTATCGAGATATGTCTTTGGATCATCAAATCGGGTTGCTCCAAGCACATGACCGGGAATCTCAAGCCGTTGATCAATTTTATCTGAAAGTTCATGGGAACTGTACGCTTTTGAAATTGATCATGTTGCAGTAATTCCGGGTTGTGGAGATCTTCAATTAGAGAAATTCTTGATAATTAGAGTTTATTATGTCGAAGGATTGAGACATAACTTGTTTTTAGTCGAGCAATTCTGCGATGCGGATTTAGAGGTTGCATTTCGTAGAATTCGTGCTTCGTTCATAATTTGGAAGGCATTGATCTCTTAATGGGTCTCGCAACACGAATTTGTACACCATCGATATTAATTAAATGACCTATTCATCACCAATTTGTTTCATGATAAGAGCATCTGAAACTAAGCCGTTGTGGCATTGACGCTTATCCCATCTTATTTTTGACACCATAAACAAGCTTGCCAGAGATAACATCATCATTGGTCTTCCTAAGTTTAAATACACCAAAAATACACCAAATATTCCTCTCGTCACCCTTAGACTTAGTTTGACATTGTTGGTCCCTTTTACTTGGTTAAGGTTAACTACAAAGTTAATCTAACCAATTTCCATGGTGTAGTAATGCAATGATTAATAACTAAATGAAAATAAACGTAAATTATAAGAGAAAATATTTTTCAACATTTAACTCTTTATTAGAAATTAATCGAAAGAATTATACCCAAGTGTTTGCGGAATAACACTTGGGATTGAATGACAAGTATGGTGTGTTACTCCTCACTAAACTCAAGCTAAGATTAAGTGACAACTAAAGGTACATCTAAGCTAATCTTAGGTACTGGGTTGTTCTTTGGAGGAGTAAAAGTATTTGTGAATGTCTAAGCATTGAGTGCACAAACTGAACTTTTACTCCTCGTTTATGATTCTATTTATACACAAGTATAATACAACATTTACCTAAAAGACAATGATAACATAAGTCTACTATGGACAAAATGCATAGGCATTTTGTCTTACATAAGACTATAAGTAGTAAAAGACAAGGATGCTTTCCATGCATCAGTGTTGACACAATCTTGGTCTTTTATCCATTCAGGGTAAGTTGACCTTTGCATGATAAGGACCACCCCTTATCCATTCAAACTTATCCCGCCTAATCCCGCCTTTACTTCAGTCTTCATGTCTTCAGTCTTTAGTTGTTTAGTGAGGAGCCTTATGGGATTCAGTGAGTTATTGTCATCACTCACTGAATCCATCACCTCCGCCTCACTGAATGGAGAACCTTTCTTCTTAGGTTCGTCCTGAGCATCTTGAAGATGACTCACTGAATGATTGTTCATTCAGTGACTTGATTATGTTTAAGGTTGTCAAACACTTAGGTTATTTTATGTTCAAATCCTAGTTTAAGGACGTTTGGGAATTCAGTGACCCAACAGACATACATTTCGAGCCTACGTCGCTATTCACTTAGAGAACGATCAATCCCCCAAGTCTTGCCTATACTACACTACAATGATTATGTACTCGCCTAAGAGGGTTGTAAAACTTGTGCCTTGCAACCCACCGTATCAATAACCATAAATATGGGATATCATGACATTTGGTAGGAGTTTTTTTATTCTTATACAATCTTACGATTACGATAGGGAAATTTGCAAAACTGTGACCGAAGATGACATTTATTTTCAACTTAACTCAACTTTATGACATATTGTTAAAACTATAACTTTTTTTGTGAAATGACGAGATTGTCCTCCCTTTAAATGTAAATCCTCACTTGTGATATTACGAAATATGACACTCTCTTTCATACCAAAAACTCCACCGTCATTTTTTAATCTCATGTATACGTAGAATTATAAAGTTTTTCATCAAACAGATTACATCAATAAACTTATTTTTTGATGCTCTTCAAGTTTATATCAATTTTGTTATGTTTTTTAGAAAAAAATGAATTTTTTCGCAATATATCGTAAAATTCGCAATATATTCATAATGAAAACTTACCTTTAAATAGACCCCCTACTTCCTCGAATGAACCCCCTTCATCCTCCCTTGAACCACCTCCTTCCTCCTTCTATGAAGTATTACGATGTATTACAAAATTATTCTTTCTTATTCCCACCCTCCTTCATTCCTCCCTTCCTTCATTATCCTTCATTCTCCATCCATCAACTTGCAACTTTACCTTTCTTACTCATATTATACACTTGCAAACTTTTATTATTCTTTATCGACTTATTGTTCCCATCTATTAATCTTCTTCACGTGATTTATTTTTGTACTAAAAATCTATCGATCTTCCTCAAATAATTTGAATTTTGGTTAACAAAATAATGTTTGTAAGTTATCTAAAGGGCCTTTGGTCTAGCGGTATGGAGGTTTTACTCTCCTAGGTAAGGTCTCAAGTTCGAGTCTTGTCTAGGGCGATAGGGGTTTCCTCCCGCGTGCGTAAAGGGAAGGGTGCCATTGCCTTCTGGGCTGGACCCAACCTGGTTGTGTGGGCTCGCTACGCCTTCTGGGCTAGGAGCCATGTAGCCACAATTGCCGTTCTAAAAAAATATCTCTACAAAAGTGTGCAAGTAAAGTAAATACTTTTTTTGTATGCTTGTGCTTTACGAAATCTACAAATATTATACGACGTTATGTGAGACAAGGGCAATCTTGACATTTAGAAAAAATTGTCCTAACTTTAACAATATATCACAAAAATAAGTTAAATAAAAAATAAGTGACAGTTTGGCAAATTTCCTTTATGATATTGTAGAAAACAAAAAGAACAACTAGCACAAATTACACAATGGATTTCAATCATGCAAACACAACATATAAATGTTTTTACACAAAGATATAACATTAGAGCATTGAGTATAATGGCGAAACCGTTCGCCAGTGCTCGCTGAATCCAGTTTTGTCGATTATTCGACGAAAATATGACAAAGCACATTTCAAATCTCATCGTTTTTTTCAAACGGTTATTTTCAAATAATTCAAACTTTTAAAAAAATAAAAATAAAATTAAACCCCACTCTATAAGTGACACCCCATTTTACTAAAAATTTCACAAACAACTTCTTTATAAACTCTTTCTATATCTCACACACACACACAACTTCTTTTCAATTACTCCTAACTATCACAAACTATGGCTAACGAATCAAACGAGGTGCGACGAATGATCATTAGACGACTACGGAGAGAACTTGCAGTGGAAGTCACATTGGCGAATAATTTGCTGTCCGAGTTGACACGGTATCTTGAGCAAATGTGTAGCCGTGATCTAGAAATGACGAGGGTGCATTCGTTGCTACTCGACCAACCCATTAATAGTTACGGTTTGCATACGCTTCTAATGACAACTGAAGCATATATGCGTGTTACAAACCACTTGCGGGCAGCTAGAGAGGAATTGTTGAGGAGCATGCTGAGAAACAAGAATTCATCAACAATTACAGAGCAAGATAAAAACTCGAATCATATTTTAGTTTTTATTTCGTATGTTTTTAATTATCTATGTTTTAGTTTTTAATTTAGTAATAAAATTGTATTTATTTTAATAAATGAAATTTAGTTTGTTTGAAAAAATAGAAAATAGAATAAAATTGAGGATGAGTGAGACCCAAATAACTTAATTGGTTTTAGTTATGAGTGAGAGAGTGTTTTAAAATGTGAGTGTTGAAATAATATGACAAATGTGATGCTGTTGCTCTAAAGAATATATAATTCAAAAAGTTAATTACGAGAACCAAGTATTGTCAAATCAGTTTGTTCTGTTGTGGTTAAACTTTTATCTTTCTAGTTAACCATCAATTATGATCCTGTGTGTGAATTTAATGGGAACCTTGGTGACAAAGTTTTGTCGATTATTCGACGAAAATATGACAAAGCACATTTCAAATCTCATCGTTTTTTTTTCAAACGGTTATTTTCAAATAATTCAAACTTTAAAAAAAATAAAAATAAAATTAAACCCACTCTATAAATGACACCCCATTTTACTAAAAATTTCACAAACAATTTCTTTATAAACTCTCTCTATCTCTCACACATACACACACAACTTCTTTTCAATTACTCCTAACTATCACAAACTATGGCTAACGAATCAAACGAGGTGCGACGAATGATCATTAGACGACTACGGAGAGAACTTGCAGCGTAAGTCACATTGGCGAATAATTTGCTGTCCGAGTTGACATGGTATCTTGAGCAAATGTGTAGCCGTGATCTAGAAATGACGAGGGTGCATTCGTTGCTACTCGACCAACCCATTAATAGTTACGGTTTGCATACGCTTCTAATGATAACTGAAGCATATATGCGTGTTACAAACCACTTGCGGGCAGCTAGAGAGGAATTGTTGAGGAGCATGCTGAGAAACAAGAATTCATCAACAATTACAGAGCAAGATAAAAACTCGAATCATATTTTAGTTTTTTATTTCGTATGTTTTCAATTATCTATGTTTTAGTTTTTAATTTAGTAATAAAATTGTATTTATTTTAATAAATGAAATTTAGTTTGTTTGAAAAAATAGAAAATAGAATAAAATTAAGGATGAGTGAGACCCAAATAACTTAATTGGTTTTAGTTATGAGTGAGAGAGTGTTTTAAAATGTGAGTGTTGAAATGATATGACAAATGTGATGCTCTTGCTCTAAAGAATATATAATTCAAAAAATTAATTACGAGAACCCAGTATTGTCAAATCAGTTTGTTCTGTAGTGGTTAAACTTTTATCTTTCTAGTTAACCATCAATTATGATCCTGTGTGTGAATTTAATGGGAACCTTGGTGACATTAGAGGTGGTTCGCGTATGTTAATTTATTATGATGTTTACGTAAAGAACCTATGACACATCCTAATATCACAAAAAAAGCAATAATATCGGTATGTATATAAAGAGAAAAAGAGAATAGTATTTTCCCAAATAGACTCAACAAATGGAAACAAGCAAATCTTTGTCACATCCTAATATAGTTGTGATTCAAGGTGTTGTGAAATTAAGCATCTTTGTTGCCACCACATCATAGGGTATTGTAGCACAAAACGCCAATTACCAATGACCATTCAAGACTCAAGGTACTACTGCTCGCTGCCACGACTTCCCCCTTTTAGTACAAAGTTTGATAGACCTCATATGTCCTATGACAAATGTCAAATTAGAGTTCATTCCTAGCTATCTCTTACACATATTCAAAGCACACTCAAAACACACACACTGCTATAGCCACAAATGTTATCTAGTCATGGTGGTGGTGTTGATCATGATGATCATGATAGTACCAATCTGACCACAAACCACTATCACCATAATCTTAGTAGGGTTTCAACAAAATCCACCACACTCTCTTCTTCTTCTTCCTCAAACACTTCTTCTAACCACTCACCTTTTTTAAACAACACTACTAGAACAATGGAAGAAGTTTGGAAAGATATCAACCTTCCTACTAGCAACGACCATGCTGCTGGCACTAAAGGCTACCGTGGCTTCATCCTACAAGACTTTTTAGCAAAACCCTTTTCAAGTACTCATGACACAAACACACACACAACTGTTTCTTCACCACCACCACCACCACCTCCTCCTCCTCAGCAACCACAACCACAAATGCTTCTAAACTTGAACTCGGGTCCGGATCAGCTGAGTTTTCTGGGTCATGAAGATCCGATCCGAAACGTTTGTCCACTAGAAGGGCCATTTGACCAAGTCTTAGCTTCTTCTAACTCGTTGGGGCATAGCATGGGTGGGTTGAGAATGTTACCGGCTACCGACCGAACCGGTGGTGACCGTAGGCACAAAAGGATGATCAAGAACCGGGAGTCAGCCGCTCGTTCAAGGGCTAGAAAGCAGGTTCGTATATTTTTTTCATTCACTTGAGTCGCTACACTCTTGCAACTCTAGCTCTTTTAATTAATATTGTTTAGACTAACATAAATAGCAAGCCAAATGTGACAACATCAAATAGTTTTTGTCGTTTATCTTAAAAAACTTATTTGAGGTTTTCAGTGGGTGCATAATTGTTTAGGTTTGTGTAAAACTATATGTTAAAAAAAAAGTTTAACGTTGATGTATTGTATCTCAAACTTAAAATGAGACCTGCGACTTAAATGCTTTTATATGAAATAAATAAATTTTGGGTGAAATAATGGAGTTTTGTATTTCATTTTTGGGTATAAATGTTGCAAGTTTTGTATTCCATTTTATTTGATTTAATTGCTAGTTGTATTTTTAACTTTATTACTATTATTTTTTGAAGTTTTAATTTATTTCTGGTAAAGCTTATTGGTAAATTGCTACACGTACGTTTGGATTCCTACAAAACATAGATGAGTGTTTAAGATACTAAACCACCTGCTAGGAATATATTATATTGATAAATTATAATCATCATAATCATCAAATTGAAAATAATATAATAATCTTATCTTGATTGATTGGTTATATTGAGCTTTCTCTAAAGAATTGTCTTTTGAAAACCCTCGTATAAGTGGGTCCCTTAGTCAAAAGATGATTCTTTGATATTTTTGTGGGGTAGACAAATTTTGTTCCATTTTTATGTCGTATATCAAAAACTATAAACACATATTTACTTTGTCGTCTCATTTTGAGTGCTATATATATCACGCGTGAGGTGCTATATATCACATTGCAAGAGATCAAAAATTAGAAAAATGATGTCACAAATTTTACAAGAATATGCAATTGTTGATTGAAAACACTTAATACTCCTACTTTTCATTTACTTCGTAGGGGAATGGAAATTACATTTAGGATCTTTTATATTTATATGGCTAATTAATAAAGGACAAGTGAAACTAGAGAACCCCACTTGCCATAATTGCTAGGTAGCTGGCCATGGCCAATAAGTTTAATTTTGGCACTTTACCAATTCAAAAAACGAGGCTTAAGCACCGTGCTTTGCGGCGAGATGTTATAATACAAATTGTTGATTTCGTTGTGCTCCGCCGTGAAGCGCGAGGGACCAACTTTATAACAGATTGATAACCCCAAGGACTATTTTCATAAATTGTTTTCTTGTTTTGTTATGGAAATTGTCCTTACGTTAGCGTTTCGTTGCAAGTTAGTGATGGACTGACTTTGCAAAGGACCTATAACATGAAGGACCAATTACGTAAAATCTGTGTTGGGGGTATTTTTTTAAAAAATATTAAAGATAATGGTCGTTACTTAACGACCGTTAGTACTGTTCACTTCACCCTGATTGGGTGTGTCTTTAGCAAAAAAAAATCCTAGTAAATGTACTTTAGTAGTAATAGTAATATGTTTACTTCATAATTCTGTGTAGCATTCTTGTTATATTTAAAATGGTATCATAGTAAGAGGGCTGGGTGCAGTCACGAAAGACCCACGCCAATCCGACGTGGTACGGCGCCAAGCCGACACCATCATACCGCCCTCCTGCGCCAAGCTGCGAGTGAAGAAATTGNTTTTTTTTCTTTTTCTTTTTTCTTTTTCTTTTTTTTATTAGTAAAGTTATACAATTTTACTTTATATAAACCCCTTTTACACAACCATTTTTACACACCAATTAATCCTTCACTTCCATTTCCACTTTCATTTCTTCTATATCACAAAAATGAGTCATCAAAATGATGCTTTTATCAATAACCAAATCTTTTGCCTTGTATATTCCTTTTCCCAGGAATGTACACATCAAGTGTGTGCCCGTATCTCTTGAAGACTTCGAGCTTGGTCATGTTGTCTCAATTTGAAGGGAAGTTGGTGAAGTAGAATGTAATAATTGGAGCAGGTGATGCGTTAAGTGATTGGGGTGATGGGCGCTCAAGCCCTCTCTGTCCACTCTGGTTGTTCTTAAGATGTTTGTTATGTTTTCCGATGACCAAAGTCCAACCATTGTCATCCTTTGATTCTCTCTCCATTGAAATTGAGAGAAAAAAGTTATTTTACAACCGCTTAGTTGTAACTTCTCTTTAACGCATTAAGTAGATGTGTTCAAGAAGTATCATGCACACATTCGATCCTGTTGTTAATCGTCATCACTATTGATTCTTATTGGTTCGTAATATAACATTGGCATAGAAAATTGCATGCCTGTAAATGTTTTTATGCATTATGGTTTAGCCTTCTTTTGCTATTTTACGTTTAGACTTGAGGGATGTTGCACTCTACAGGCTTACACGAATGAGTTGGAAAACGAAGTTGAACGTTTGAAAGAAGAAAACGCGATGCTCAAAAGACAACAACAACAGGTTCGAACCATTTTTTTTCTAACATATCTTGAAATAATCATTTAAACTAATCCATGTATTTGTGTTATTTGAATGCACAGTTACAGGTAGCAACAGCAGCCCAAATGACTAAAAAGGGGGGCCTCCAAAGAACATCAACTGCTCCATTTTAAGACAAAGAAGGGGGGTATATTTTAGGAAAGACGAAAATAGGTAAGAATATGTAATTTTGAAGGGGTGTGGTATGAAATTAGATAGAGGAAGGGCGTGGCAGGTTGAATGTTATGTTGCGTCATTTTGGGTCAATTTAACAAGCATGCAAAAGCTTGTTGGTTGTTGTACTTTTGGCCAACTTATCTAATTTGGTAATTTAACAATCCAGTATTGAAAATGACGTTGAATTACTTAATATCTAAAGCCATTTCCTTATATACCCTTTTTGACGTTTGATTTATTTTTCCATCTATTTCGCCATATCATCTTAATATCTTATCTTACCTTGATACATAAAATTAAAATACATAAACAAATGATGTACGTTAAACCTCTACCAGCCGTTCTATTTTTCTGATTAACGTTTTACCTGTAAATTAAGAGCGTATGCATGGTCACTGCCATCGTTGTTGACATTTGAACGTCATATTAGCGTCATCTTTCACAACTTTTATCTCACATTGTCACTTCCCACCAATATTTCGAATAAAAAGCAAAAAAACATATTCAAAGCATGTTTGTTCGGATGCAAGAGCTCGAGCTCCTTGATCATGATACCACCTCGAGCTCCTTGACCACAATCCCACCCTGAGCCTTATGCGATGGTGATGCCGGCCCATTATTACCCACCACAAACAATGTAACCCCATTGCGGGTGTTCTTTAGAAGAAAAGAATTGGTTTCTCACACTCTCATATAAATGGTGTGATCAGAAGAAAGATAAGTAGGAAGGGCGTGTTTGGTAGAGAGAAAATAAATAAAGAAATTAAATTGGATCAAATTCTCTTGTTTGGTAAAGAGAATTAAAAAAGGTGGAGAATTGAAGAGAAATTAGTAAAGAATTGAAATAGAGAGAAATGGATAGTGTAATTTGGTTACCTCCATTTCCATTATTTTGGTAGAGAATTTGGAGAAAGGAGGTTTATTTATTTATTTATTTATTTATTTATTTATTATTATTATTATTATTATTATTATTATTATTATTATTATTATTATTATTATTATTATTATTATTATTATTATTTTTATTTTTTCATAATAGGTTCAAACTATAATTTTATTAAAAAATGTACTACGTTAATAAAATTTTATGTAAACAAATTACGTGTCTAATATTATGTGCTCAAAATATTTTGGAAAAAAAAAATATATGTTGGTGAAATTATCATAGTATAATCCTTTTTTATTTATATGTTTTTCAAAAGAAACAAAAAATATGATTATTTTATATTTCAATTCTCTGACGCTACAAAAAAGTGGAATTCAATGAATTTCTCATCCAATTCTATTTCTCTGATTTCTATTATCTACTTCATTTCTAATATCTGGAATTCTCTCTACCAAACACACCCTAAATGTATAATTTTACATGGAGTAAATTACACCGTTGGTCCCTGAAGTTGTGCCAGATTTCATACGACATCTAAGAACGCTAATTTTTGCTTTTTTAGTCCAGGACCGTGAAAATATTACGCCGTTGGTCCAATTTTCTAACGATCATTAGTTTTGCTAGTTATCTCAGTCCTCACGTGCACAACTCATCCGAATATTTGGTTTTGGCTTTTTGTTCTGTGTTGGATGTTGTACACTACAATGTATCGAGTGTAATTTTTTTTATTTTTTATTTATTTATTTTTTTAGTCAAAAAACTTTTTGTACTTGTAGATTTTTTTTTTTTTNCATCTCACAAACACGCCAGTCATCTCACATACACACACTCCTTTCTAAACGTGATTTTTTTAATTTTTCCCCAATACGCAATACTACATTAATCTGTCGGGCAAATTTCTAAAGGTAAACATAATTCTGGTCTTTCTATACTTGATTTTAACGTTAATTAGTTACAAATCTAATTATTTTTTTAAATCCATTATGGAACCAGAAGCATCAAAAGAGGTGGTGGAAGAGGAAACAGTTGAGCAAACAGTAGAAGGTTCATTTGATCAAGAGATACATGATGAACTCGTAACTGAAGTTATTGAAAATGTCATTAGTGATGGATGACTTATCGAGGAACAGGAACATCAACTAAAATTAGATGAAGAGGCATTAAGAGAAACATTAGAAGAAGAGGCAAGGGGTCAAAAATAGTCGAAGGAAAGAATTAGGCAAGAACGGGAGTATGAGGTGATGTTGTTGATGGAATTTGGTGTCATGGAATCTGATTATGAGTCAGATTAATATGTAATTTACCTTTTGGAATAACAGAGATTGTTCTTAAATGTCATTTATGTTGTACAACTTGTGTTTTCAGTAGTTTAGTTTCACATCCATTATACAGTAAAGGTTAGAAGGAACAAAGTGTTAAATGACGCTTAGAAGGAAAAAAATAGTTTGAAACTATAGTAAATAATTAACTACATATGGTAAAAAAGATTGCATAAGTTTAGGGGAAAAAAAGTACAAGTGGGTCACTTGTGACAAGACACGCCCCCGGTTGTTTACTTCTCCAAAATGTTTTGAAGCTTCCATTAAACGCTTTGTCCAAGTTGTACATAAGTCAAAAGTCAATTAAACAAAGACCACCCACGTGTACTCTCCCTCAGTATACAAATAGTTTAGTTAGATTCCAACTTATAAAGTTGAAACTTTTACGTATTGCACGATTAGTCCAAAGTTTAGCACACAAAAAACTGTAATAATTAGAGTAGCAGACACATGTCATTTCGAGAATTTTGTTCTAAATTTATTTTTTCAATGTAACTTTGGAGACTAATGAGATAATATATCAAAGACTGCAATGATCAACCATGGTCATATCAAAGAACTATAGCCGTATATCTCTAGTTCGCATCTCGATGTATGTCAGAATATGTATTGTGATGGGCGCGTTTTCAGAAGGTTTTCCTTTATATAGGGCACTTAACCCTTTTCATTTACTCACATTCTTGCCACTTAACTTAAAAAAGTTCTCTCATTCGTCTTTTTTAAGCAAAGTAACAAAACCCTAATTTCAACCAACAACAAGGTACAAATGGCCCCTAAGCATGTGAGTGCATGCAATCTTCTTAATGAAATGGCAACTACTTCCGGATCTTTTCGTTTGAAAGAACAAATGATCCTGCAAGTACAGAGGGACATTGACTATCAATGGCTGCGACGTACCCAACTGTTGAACCAATGCCAGGAATTGTTGAATGACTCTGGGAAGCGTCAAGAGCTCATATCTGAAATAGAGTTGCTACCTGAATCCGAGGCCACTGAAATCAACATGGCTTTCAACGGTTGATGGTGCGCGAAGAGCTTGAACGCTGCAGGGTGATCATGAAAGTGGTCAACCAAATCAGGGCATCCATCAAAAAATGCTTACATTCTTGCAGATGCTCCGACGAATGTAGCATTTGGGCTTAGGTTCAGCAGGCAGTTTCTAAAGCTATTGTTGGGTTTGTGTTTTCTGTTTAGTATTTGATGTTATTCTGTGAAGCTATGTTGATCTTCCTTTTATGTACCATGTTTTTTCACAATGCTATCGAGTATATTATGTTTTGCTTGTGTTATTTTTGTGGTTTATTGTGTTTGTTTTTGTGCGTATTATGAGATTTTAGGTATGATCTTAGATTTTGGACTAAACATGCAACAATAACCATGCAAACGTGAAATGTGTACAGATTTCTAAGTGGATACGGACTAAAGTTGAAATATACAAAAGGCTTTTATGACAAAAAGCATACAACCTGACTTATCATTGAAATGGGGGAATAAAGGATTGAAATATATAGTCAAAACATAACATGACTTTCAACCCCAACCACAAATATAGATCTCATGTGTATATTTATTTGCATCATTTTCCCTGAACTCATTTTAGTATTCTACTCCCCATTTTTAGATCTTCACCATAATTGTCATCACTTTCTTCACATTATGACGAGTGGTAATAGAGCTAACCTCGACCAAATAGTTGATGATAGGTAATGGTCAAACATGGTACTAAGAGAGGTAACATTACCAGAGATTTATGAGAGATGTAGCCCAAATACTAAACCAAAGATGCAATTGTCAGTCGAAATTCTCGAAGATCTAAGACGAGAAGTATACGGTGAGGAACAAGTACAAGCTGTTAAAGCAAGTGGTAGTGTTAAACTTAAGGTACCACAGTCGCAAGTTGAGGGTCCTAGTTGTTAATACAAATAATGTCAAAAACGTTATTCGCATTATTCGATCATCTTGTGTTTTGATAATCACAAAATATAAAGACATGTTACGTAAAGTTACGGTTAATAAGTTTTTAACCGAGGAAACTCGTTACTTCCACGAAACTTCTACAACGTCACTTCAGGTATGAACAAATTTTATACCGTCATTAGTTTGGTGATCAAAGAAGTTTTTATTTTCTTATAAACTTACATTTTTAAGTTTGACAAAACATTTTCACAAAAGTATTTTTGTGTATTTAAAGAAATGTTTTATTAAGAAAATATATTTGAATTCAAATGTGTAACAACTATTTTCCCCCCCAAAACAGTTAAAACTACACCAGATAAGTTTTTACCACGCCAGGACAAAAAGGGAGCGTTTTTTTCTGGATGGTCCCTTAAAGGGGTCGGCGGTCCCTTAGTGATAAAGGACCGTCGCCTATTTACGGGACCGCCAGGCCAGTCCTATCGCCTATAAATACTGAACTGTTACACTTCAGAAAACAAAGATTTTCACACACAAAACTTTCTTTTTTTTATTTTCCCCTTGAGTCTTTGATCACTATAACATGTCGGTATATGTTTATAAGTGATTTCCTCTTCCGTCAAGTGCAAGAGAAGAACTCTCGACATCAATGAAGTCTCGAGATGTTATAGGTGTCCACACACAAACGTAACAAGTGTTACGGTGATAGGTTCTGTAAATATTGTCATTGTTATCCGACTTGTGTGTGAGTCGAGGAGGGGATATTTGTGTGAACTTGGATGGTGATGTAGATCCAAGAAGTGTTGTAACTAGATTAGTTCATGTATTGGTGTGAGGAGAATGATGTCCTAGTGTGTAGGATAGGATCTTGTCAAGTTATTATGTAAAGACTTGGATCGGGTGATGATCCAAGTGAGTCATGTGTGTAGTCTTGGTTCGGGTGAAGAACCAAGTATGTCTAGTGTGTGAAGGCTTGGTTCGGGTGAAGAACCAAGAGTGTCAAAGTGTGAAGGCTTGGTTTGGGTGAAGAACCAAGTGTGTCAAATATGTGAAGACTTGGATCGGGTGAAGATTCAAGATGGACAAGAGTGCTTGTTCGTGTGGCCACGTGGGCCTTGGAGTAGATTGGTTCTAGCTACGATTAGAACTCGACATTATGCTTAGTGTCGATAAGCCTTGTGTAAGCATGTGTACGGATTGCTCCGCCTGAAGGAGTGTGTTGATATAGTGATTGATAACTCTCGAGTGTGGTACTCGGGGAGTGAAGTAGGACGAAGAGTGAGCTTCGTGCCGAACCACTATAAATCGCCGCGTCTCTTTGGTTGTGTTCTTTCCCTACTCTTTACTTTACTTGTTTGACTATGCATGTTATTAGTTAAATAGATATCACATAACAAGTAGAATTCAATAAGTTTGCAAAAGAATACAAACCGAACCTAAAAAACGGCGAAACGTTTTAACAACTAAAATGAAACGGTGAAACTATTCAACCCCCTTCTAGTTTCTACAATTGGTATCAGAGCTAGGTTATCAAGATCTTTAGAGTATACTGTACTTTAAAACTTGAATCGATCTATGGAGTCTGAAAGATACTTAGAAGGGATCTACTTGAATTGGCCACCATTTTTTGAAAATGAAAACTTTGTCATTTGGAAAAATGAATTTGAAAGTTATGTGAAATCAATTAGTCATAATCTTTGGCATGTCATATCTTTTGATATTTTTAATCAATAAGAATAGATTTCGAAAATTAGGATTACATAAGAAAGTTTTGCTAGACATTTGAGTTCAAATATTAGCTTATAAAATTTTGCTAAAAATTGGTTTTGACAAAACCATTTTATGAAATGTGGTAAATAACGTTTGGCAAAAAAATATTAATCTTTCATCAAGGAAATGTTCAAGCCAAAGATGATGAAAATGTGTTATTAGTAAGTTACTTAGTTTTAGTAGAATCATGTACTACTAGTTTGAATGTTTTTGTTGTAGGTAAAGTTGCCGACAAGAATTACATTAACTACTAAGTTGGTGTACTAATCAACAAGTCTTGAAGTGATTCAAATGAAGAAAACTAAGACAATTAGCTAGAGGCCAAGCCTAAGGTCAAGATGATTTGAGATCAAGACAATGCGTGGCTAGATTGTGCAACTACATTTAAGGACGATTCACCAAGTGAGTTTCATCATGTACTCCATCACATACATGACACATGTTATGATATGTGTCATTAAGGATAGCCAAAGGCCAAGGTAAGTCTTCTTGCATTCTCGCCTATCATAATTGTTTAATGAATGCTTGCTATATGCTTACGTGACTATGTGATTTATCGTTACTTGCTTGTATGCTAGATAATGTCTATATGCTCATATGTGCTATATGCTTTGTTCATTAGACGCTTTGTCTAAATGCTTATCCATCTTTGGATTCAAGCAAATTATTTGGAAAAATAATGGTCTTACCACAACCGTTGTTTATAATGAATTTCACGTCAATCAATCACTATAGACGATGCACACTTACTTCATTCTTTGCTCGTTCTCTAGTTCTCGTCTATGACTCCTCTTAAAATTTATATGATTGACTTCTAGCCTCTCCGATGCAACTCTCATCCTTGAATTCCATTGAACGTTTTGCTTCTTTCCTATTCTTCTGTTTCGACTCAAAATCCACTCCTTATTCAAGCGTATAGAGTCTCTTCCTTTTCTTCTATCTCAATTCCATTTCATACCCATTCCTTAGCCCACTCGTGCGTATTGAGTCAATTTGGTGTCTTAAAATACACTAGGTTACATCTTAAAACAATTAGGAACCAAAGACTTGTCACAATAACTAAAACAACAAAAATCGTCAAAATTGCAAAACCTTCTGACGGCGGTCCTTTAGCACCTGGCGGTCCCATATCGATAAGGGACTGTCCAGTGTTTTTAACTGCCACACCCTGAATTTACCTGTTATGGCAGCGGAATTGAATACCTAGGTGTAACAATCATGGCATCTCATACAAGGTTATATTGAACGACCTAAAGTGTCGTTTTGAAAATACATCGTTTGATCATTAAAACATTCAGAGTTTACAAAATAAGGTCCCAAAAGATATTGCAAGTTTAAGAAAACAAGTTCAACAAGATCAAACGTTTCATAAGTGCATGAAATAAAAGTGAGACGCGTCGACTCCGCGACTCCAAGTAGGTCCAAAATGCATGTCATCATGATGTCTTAATTACCTGAAAATACATTGCTAAAAACGGTCAACAATAATGTTGGTGAGAATTCATAGGTTTATAAAATGAATGTTGTACGATAACCATAAGTATAATATGTAAGACATAAGTCTCATGAAAAATAGTACAATAGCCCTTAAGCTCATGACCCCGAAGCTGGACTGTATGTAATGCCCCTCCAGAGTGTTTTGCCAGACACTCTAATAATGATAAAAATGAAATGCATCCGCTTGACTGTTGGTAACCCCAACACGAATGGAGGCGTCACCCTCAATAGATCTATCCACTCACTCTCGCTTATGTACAATTAACGGTTCATGATAATAGGGAAACTTTCATAGGCAATGTGGTAACTTAAGCATTGTACTTGGATTTGTATACTTAGGTCCGTACAAAAATGGTGCAATGTATTCTCCCCCGTGGGATTTGAAAACAATAAAAATGTAAACTGGGCTATGAAAACTCACCTTAAGTGATGGTACGATATGTAGTGAATGAACTGAAGTGATGAGGTGCATCTTCTAGCCGCAACCTAAAATGAATGTATGTAATCTAATTTAGATTATGAAATGAATTTGTGTATGCACTTGCACTTATAATCTATACCACTCGTATTAATTCAAAATATGTAATATTGTCAAAAATATAATTTATATTATCGTATTAAGTCATAATGAATATTACATGTTCATATAGTGTAATAGTGTTGTACGATAGTTATTCGGTGATAAATTGTGAAAATACAAGTTTTCGTCGTAAATATTACACTTAGTAATTTCTGAAATACGGCTAAAAATGGCCTCGGAAAACTAGTTGAAAATCAGTGAATATTGAGAGTTAGGAAACAAAATTGCTCAATGTGCCCAGATTTTAAGATAAATGGTCGAAACAAAATTAGCAGTTTTTGTGAATATTTGGATGGCTGTAGATTACTCATTTTAAGTCCAAATGACAAACGGCTTTTTGATTTGAAAACTAGGCCAGGTGCTCTAACTTTTGTTCCTTAGAGTCCCAACTCTAGAACTGAGTCATTTGACGGGAAAATGGCTCCCAACATGGGTGTTTGTGGATTTTCTGGTTTGTCTGAAAAATATACCAAGTGTTAGTGCTGATGGAAATTTTTAGTAAACATATATCTTTGAAAATTCATAACTAATTCGTTATAAGTCCGTTTCTCGAGTTCTTTATATCCGCGCAAAGGTAAAAAGGTGAACTAACATATTTTCAACAGTTTGGTATATTTTGACAAGGTCTAAGGCTCGTTTTTGGTCAATATATTTCGTACATCAGCAACATATTTTTCTGAAAAATATATATAGTTAGTGTAATTTGTTTTTGGCATATCTTTTTCGTCGTAAGTCCGTTTTTAGTAATTCAAGCGGCCATATTTTCGTCTTTGAATGTATTTTCTAGTTCTTGGGTCCAAAATTACTCAATATCTACTGAGTTTACCCAATTTTGAAAATAGGGACAGTAGCAAAATATATAGTGGTAAAAATGGTTTTTACTAGTTTATACTTGTCCAAGTCCATCACCAACAACATCAACAATCCCTTAATCTACCATACACCTTTCTAGGGTGTCATGGGTTCCCTAACATCATTTTTCAATTATTTTTCCATAGATTCACTAGTCATTCATTTTATAGATAAAAATGATATAAAACATAAGTTTAGTGGTATAGATTTTTACATGCTTGTACATATACAATAAAAATTCATGAACCTTGTAAGAAATTTGGTAGAACTTATGAAAAAGAATTTGATAACTTACTTGGATGATTAGGAAATTTTTAAAGATAAAACCCTACTAACCTATAGGTTTATATTTCAAAACCTTGTAATAGATTATCACTAGTTCTTGTAAATATGATTGTTCTTGAAAATTTGAATCTCCCTCTTGGTTGTTGATGTGGAACGAGCACACAAGGAGAAGAACAAGAGAAAGAAAACTTTTTACTTGATCAAATATTTACACCATGCATTATGTGTTAATTTAGGTGGACATGAAAAATATATATCTGTGATTTGGAAAAACAAGTGTCCCTTTGGACTCTAAAAACCGGCCACCTCTTATGAGGTGGTTGATTTGTCATCTTTTGTACACTATTATTTTTACGGGGTACCGTTTAGTGTATAGTTTTGTAATTTTAGCGTTATCGGGTACTGGGTTAATTAAAAATAAATTATAACGGGACAAGACGGGATATAACAAAGTTGTAAAAAAAATTATAAAAAAATATAATTTTTGTAAACATTAGTTGTTTTGATAGTTATTACTTTGTTGATACAATTTTTGTTATATATAAGTTCAAGTAATGATTTAATATTTGATAACTTACCAAAATATATAATATATAGTTTAATAAACCTTAGTGGAAATATAACTAATATATAAATATATTAGTGCCCTAGTGGAATTTGTTTGGTGTATTGGTTAAAAAACTATAATCATATATTATTATTTATTTAAAGATAAATAAATAAGTGTGACTTGAAATTATATAAATTCTACGAGTGGAATAGAATGCAAATGATGTTGTAATGAAATGTAGACTAACCCTAGTCTATGAAATGTATAATGAATGACGTCTCATAATAATGTGACTTAACCTGCCCGGTTTCGTCAAATGAATATCCGTAAACCTAGTTTATGTGAAATAATGAATTGAAATCTGTGAATAGAAAAATGTCGAGACTTGGGAAAATGACCTGAAATTGAGAATTATGACAGTCGCCCACCCAAAAAGGAATTCAGTCCCTGAATTCAGCTGGTGTTGGAAGTAGACTCGGTGAAAAGATGTAGGTATTTGAGTCGCATTTGGTCTTCCCATTCCCAAGTAAAATCGGGACCCCTTCGAGAATTCCAGCGAACTTTTACGATAGGAATTCGAATTTGTTTCAATTGCTTGACCTCACGGTCTATGATTTTTGCTGGCTTATACGGTGTTAAGTACGTCCTATAGTGCTCAGATAGATCTCTTTAAGGTTTGTTGATCTGAGGATGGTAGAGCATGCATATCCGTTTGGAAAGAGAATATTTTAAAGGAATTGCTAGAAGTTTGAGGAGTATCATCTATCCTTTCATTGTTTTCTTATATTATGGAATATTGCTCGTAGATGGAAAGTCTCTCCTAGAGATGTCAATGGAAAAATCCAACTTAATGGCTGAATGAGTGACAAGCGGTGTACGCATCCAAGGAGGATTTGTCGAAAGGGATGTTCATGAAATTTTTTATTTGTTTACAAAGCTTTTGAATGAAGGTTGTTATTAGTAATTCTTGAAAATGCGACTATTTCTTTCATGGCATAATCCTTCCTGAATTATACATAGGTGATCAGGCTATGTATACTTGAGGACAAATGATGCGATGCTTGATTTAGTCAAATAGCGTTACTTTTCTCAAAAGTTTTAGATGGTGTTCAACTTGTTGTTTTGAAAAATGGTATGCCAGATAATTCTTTTCAGGGTATCATGAAAATTGTTTCGTGTAATGGTAGTAATCGCTTGATAACAATAATAGAAAAATCAATTTATTGGGTGGTGACAAAATAGCTTGGAATAAAATTCGTTAAATGGTTCATTGGATACGTGGCTGAATCTTAAGGAATGGTAATAGTCTACTAATCCGTCAAGAATGAAATCAGCCTAATCCTTGCTAAGACAATGGCATAATGTTGCGAAATGATTGAAAATTGAGCAATTGGAATAGAAACTGGAATAAACGAAGGTTATGATTATCGCGGAGATAACAAAAGATAGATATTACATTGGATGGGAAAAGTGCTTATTACAACCAGATTATGTCAACGTACTAACGGAAAGTACAAAAAAAAATAAAAATAAAAAATATATATAATCTTAGAGGGCTTGAACTACGGTTTATATAATAAAACAGGAACTCCTTCTGTTTAAGCATTGATATCATCCTTGATGTTGCCAATGTCCTGACGAGCTTCACACTTCAACGAACTCTTCTTCCATTTCTGGTTTCTCAACTCCGGACATCCATTCTTGAGGTGTCCAATTACTCCACACTCATGGCAGGTTACCGTGACTTTCTGATGCTTTGCGAGTGTGGGAGCCTTGCAATACTTGGCTTTGTGTCCGACTTTTTGGCAGTTCCCACATTGAGTGGGGCAAGGTCCTTTGTGATGAAACTGACACTTGTTGCACTTGGGTAAAGTACCTGCATATCCTTTCTTTTGGCTTGGCCCAGCAGCAGA
>LBNU01025798.1:13291-27956 GCA_014162995.1 Artemisia annua | reverse complement strand
GTTGGTTCGGTTGTGGTGGGTGGTTCGGTTGAATTGGGTTGTTGGGATCAAGGATGTTACCACCTTCCATGATGGCGGATGGTAAAGATTACGAACAAAAACACGAAGAAAAAGATAGACTAAAGAAAATCCTAGAAAATAAAATAAAAATCTCGCTAGAAAGGAATCTAGTGAGTAGACCTAAAGAAATAAAAATTCTACCTAAACAATAACTATTCCCCGGCAGCGGCGCCAAAAACTTGATGCGTGGTTTTGTGACCTTACAACAGGTTTTACCTCTCGAGGGATCTCAAGAGGCTTACAACCCCACCAGGCAGTGTACCTGACCGATGTAGTATAGGATAGTGGTAAGTACGGGGGATTGATCGTTCTCTCACAGGGAATAGTGTTCGTTAGGATAGAAAAGCCACTCTAATAGGTCTAAGGGTGGAAGGAAGATTCTTTTTGTATTTTTATGTTTTATGGAAAGCAAGTAAAATCTCGGTTTTGGAAGAAGGGTGGAATTAGTTGCTAGTCAACTAACCCAAGTTTACTACTTATGCAAATTAAAATAAAATAAATATCTAAACTATTGTGGTTGTGAAAACAATATGGAGAAAGTTGTGTTTACTTAGATTTCATTACTCCCTAACTATCTTTTACCGGTTAATTGATATGTATGTTACTTGTGTGGATGAAGGGTGTATTCCTAATAACTCATGGAGTGGCATACATATCTCTCCAATTCTATGAGCTCTTATCTCGCCCTATGCCATGCACTGCGCAACCATAGGGGTTGTAAACAGTGGCTCATGCGTTAAATACTACCTTAATAGCCTAGTATGCCTTGGCTACATGTTTCCCAAGACGTTCAAGCACGTTACCATAAAGGAGGTTGGCCAGTTTTCTTGAGCCTAACATTGATGGAACAATCATCTCAACAAACAACAACACACACCAATTAACCAATAATTAATAGTTAGGTTTCATTAGATCTAAGCAAACACTAAAGAATTTAGCTACACATGTTAATTAGAAGACAAGTAAAAGAGATAATCAACCAACACATAGACATATTGATTGAATTGAAGTGAAGACTTATCTTTAATTAAGCATGAGGGTTCCAAGGGTTGGAAACCCTAAAAAGTACAAGAAATTCGATTTTAGGGTTTGCCCTAGAAGTTCTCCACAAAGTTTCACACTAATGAATGAAAATTAGAAAACTATATATAGATTTTACACTCTGACGGCGTCAGGTTATAAGGGCTGACGCCGTCAGCTCGCCGCCAATAGTTTTCTCGGATGGCCTAGATCCACTTCTGACGCCGTCACCTTATAAACTCTTCTGGGCCGTCACTCTTTAACTTTACTCCTGACGGCCTATAATTCCTAACACCTGACGGCGTCAGGTGTTAAATCCTCTAGCCCGTCATTTGAAAATTGATTTCCACTCTTTTGTCAAGGCTTTCTGATGGCGTCACCTTGTGACTTCTGACGCCGTCAGCTTATAAATCATCATCTTTTGAGACTTTGTCGTTTTCTTCACTTTTATGCTCCAAAAACGTCCGAATATGCATGTTTTCCAGAATTCTTCTCAAAAGTACCTAAAATGACAAAAGGAACGATTTAGGGCAATATTTGATCACATTTATATGAATTAGGAATTAAATGACCCCCTAAAAGCGTAACACTTTTCGTCTCATCAAGGGTTTATAAGAATATGAAATTGAAAATTGGGGATTCTCATTTCTTTGTTAAATAACAACAATTGATGGCTAATCTAAACAATGTAGTACTAATAACACTCAAATTAATCAATCAATTAACTTATTTTGTGGATTTTGAAAATGGGTCAAAAATGAGATCATCCCCAATTCGAATTTAATGTTGTTAATCTTATTTAATCATGTAACAAAAACGTGGTTATGCATTGTTAATACATGTCACAAACGTTTTCATAACCATGCAACTAAACGGATAAGAAATTTTGAAATCGAAGTTTACTACAAACTACAAGGATGTTTGGAACAAGTGCAAAACTTTATCTTAGTTTAGCTAACTTGACATTAACTTCATATAGGTACAACCATGCCGCACATATTTGATTATGACCTTCATCGTGCACATTCATACATGCCTAAAATTTCCCTGGAACCCTATCTACGACCTAGTTCTGTTCAAAGCTTCAAAGACGTTGAGTCTCGTTACATTCATGAAGGTCGAGTTATCGATCAATCATATATAACTCAAGAGAATATCGAAAGAGCTTTTCAACCAATAGTCTAAATTGTTTACTCAATATAAATGAACATCTTTGTCCACGTTTCATACTAGAGTTCTTTCGTGAAATTAAGGTTAAACGTAGTTATGACAACTCAATCCATCTAAGCTTTAGTATAAATCACTATGGATTTTATCTATCACTTGTGGAATTCGCTCAGATTCTTGGTATTCTATGCCATGGGCAATGCGCCTATTCAGAAGATCCTGAGTTAAATTCCCTAGTTGAGGCACGCGAATATGAAAGACCTTATGTCACCTATATTCCCTAACAAACCGAGTTAATCAACTCACTTTGCAACTCCTCTGACACCTTTTATCCTGATAAAATTCGTGTCTGTGAACTTCGTCAGTTTCTCCAACCCATGGCAGTTATCCTGCGAGAAAATGCACTGGGTCTAGTAAAAGATCGCAAGTGCATACCAGCGTGTGTGGCACATATGCTCTATTGCATTCTCACTAGACAACCATACAATCTCGCTTATCTCTTCGCTATGCGATTTATGCATCTCAAGGACGATGACAGAAAGTCGATGCCCTATGGGATGTTCTTAACCCGTGTCTATCCGTACTTCATGAGACTTATCCCTACCTTCAAAACGATCAATACAATCTCGTTGTAGGAGTCTTAGAACCAATAAAAAAAATATCAAGTCACACGATTCATCGAACCCTAAAGGACGAGACTCATCGAAGAAGATTGAAGTCAACAATCCTGTATATGTTGAAGAAGACTTTATGCTTTGTCATTTCGATAATTATATTGTTATGAAAAATGCTTAATTAACCTTTGTCCTTTGATGTACTTGATACTATTATGTTTGTTTTATTTGTATTATGATTTTAAGACATGTTGGATTGTTGATTGTGCTTGAACTCGGATGTTATCATGAGAAGTTTAGTTACTTTGAAACATCTTTTATCATTGAAGTATTGTTTGTATTGATTGTATAGAGTAGCATTGCATTGTGTGTACAGGACTGCAGAAATGAAGAACTGGAAAGAATCCGTAAACTCACTTGCCGGCGGTCCTTTATCGACCCGGCAGTCCCAAAGTGATAAGGGACCTTCTAGTGATTTAATAGACCGTCCCTGTGGGATCACGGATTTTACACTGTTTTCTTCTTTCCTGCAATCCTAACCTATAGCATGATTATCACCACCTTACCTTGTTTAGTTAAACATCTCTATGTGCTTGAAATCTCCTAATGCATGCTTTGCCCAAATCATAACCAAGCTTGATTATTTAAGCCTTATTCATCATCCTCAACCTCACTACGACAACCATTCATCTCTTCCACATCACTTACAATGGCCTCATCTTCCACCACCATTTCAACCACAAAGAAAGAGCTCAAAACACAATCTCCAAACAAAAGACCAAAACTCAAAATCATTCGACCTCAACCAACCTTCATTGATCTCACACTCTATGATTCCACTCCATCTCCTAAGTCACCACCAACATCACCTCAAGCACCAAGTGCACCACTCAAAACACCATCCACCAATGGTACCTCCCACTCATCATCAAAGCCATCATCTAGCTCAAAGCCAACCCCATCACCTTTCTCATCATTCATCAAAAAATTGTCACCTTTGCTTACTGAATCAAGTTCGGGTGCATTCGCTCCATATGTGAGTAATCAACCACCATCTCCCACTCACTCCATATTATCACCAAGAAACCAACATCCTCATCCAACAAACTCACCAAACCATACTACCACATCTCCAAATGGGCCATTGAAAAACATTCCTTCCACACCACCATCATCCCCAACTCTTGGAAATTCACTTCCCTACCATTTTGTCAACAACCACACGGTGGTGTGTGCTTGCTGCTTCCATAACTTTCATCTCATCCACTCTTTTCGAGATGAGTTGCATATCATGTTTGGGCACATTGAGTATCTCATTGCTCAACAAAATGTGCAACCAACTCCTCTTGCCTCCATGCCTCCACAACCAACACCTTCGGTTTCACCTTCATCCTCACCATCATCCACTCCACCATCCAACTAGATGTTCTTCAAATGTCTAGTTCAAGAATAATTAAGTGGATGTTATGTTTTGGACCAAGCATGCAATGGGAGATGATTAGTTATGCTAGCTAATGATTAGTATTGTTTCTTAGTGTTTATTAAATGATGTATTGTCTATGGTTGTTCTTGCATGAATGATGTTGTATGCTCCTTGATTGAAATGAATGCATATTTATGTTTTATGTAAAGATAATGTATTGAGATATTAGTCATAGTTGAACATGAAAATGGACTAAAATTACTCAACCTTAAAAATGAGAAGTTATTTGAGTCACAACACATCTGCCAACCAGGGAACCTACTGGTGGCGGTCCTTTAAAGGACTGGCGGTCCTCTATCAATAAGGGACCGTCCCCTGTTTACGGGACCGTCCCATGTAGTGCCATAATTCAGATTCTATATGCAATTTTCTATCTGATTCATGCTCTACTTAATTGATTTCACACCCACATTCATTATGTTCTCTAATTTCTTTCATACCTCTTTGACATTGGAACTATTATACGTGTGTGACTCTCTTTTCATTAATGAAGATTCTTTGTGTTGTTGTAGAATCCTTCTTTAGACGTTGCTTAGCTTTAGATCGTTGTCTTTTTTGACTTTTACTTTAATGATGCATTGATCTTTCATGAGAGCTTTTTTAATTGTTGAGATGACAGTATGAGCATGTGGAAGTTGGTGNTGTTTTTGTAGCACATCACCATAGCTCGATTCCCCGGTGCCCTCATTAAGGGGGAGCACTTAGCTAGGGGGAGCTTGTATTCCGTCAACAATGACGATGCCCTTTTAAGGATGCTCGTGTCTACTCTCCTCAACAACAACGACACCTTTTTGATTCTACAAAAAGGGGGAGAATTAACAGGAAAACTCATTAAAAATTTATCAACGCATAATTTTACCTAAAATGAGTTTATATTTTGTAATCATCAAAAAAGGGGAGATTGTTAATACAAATAATGTCAAAAACGTTATTCGCGTTATTCGATCTTCTTGTGTTTTGATAATCATAAAATATAAAGACATGTTACGTAAAGTTACGGTTAATAAGTTTTTAATCGAAGAAACTCGTTACTTCCACGAAACTTCTACAACGTCACTTCAGGTATAAACAAACTTTATACCGTCATTAGTTTGGTGATCAAAGAAGTTTTTATTTTCTTATAAACTTACATTTTTAAGTTTGACAAAACATTTTCACAAAAGTATTTTCGTGTATTTAAAGAAATGTTTTATTAAAAAAATATATTTGAATTCAAATGTGTAACAGCTATTTTCCCCCCAAAATAGTTAAAACTACACCAGATAAGTTTTCACCACGTCAGGACAAAAAGGGAGCGTTTTTGTCTGGACAGTCCCTTAAAGTGGTCGGCGGTCCCTTAGTGATAAAGGACCGTCGCCTATTTACGGGACCGCCAGGCCAGTCCTGTCGCCGATAAATACTGAACAGTTACACTTCAGAAAACAAGGATTTTCACACACAAAACTTTCTGTTTTTATTTTCCCCTTGAGTCTTTGATCACTATAACATGTCGGTATATGTTTATAAGTGATTTCCTCTTCCGTCAAGTGCAAGAGAAGAACTCTCGACATCAATGAAGTCTCGAGATGTTATAGGTGTCCACACACAAACGTAACAAGTGTTACGGTGATAGGTTCTGTAAATATTGTCATTGTGATCCGACTTGTGTGTGAGTCGAGGAGGGGATATTTGTGTGAACTTGGATGGTGATGTAGATCCAAGAAGTGTTGTAACTAGATTAGTTCATGTATTGGTGTGAGGAGAATGATGTCCTAGTGTGTAGGATAGGATCTTGTCAAAATATTATGTAAAGACTTGGATCGGGTGATGATCCAAGTGAGTCATGTGTGTAGTCTTGGTTCGGGTGAAGAACCAAGTATGTCTAGTGTGTGAAGACTTGGTTTGGGTGAAGAACCAAGTGTGTCTAAGTGTGAAGGCTTGGTTCGGGTGAAGAACCAAGTGTGTCGATCATGTGAAGACTTGGATCGGTTGAAGATTCAAGATGGACAAGAGTGCTTGTTCGTGTGGCCACGTGGGCCTTGGAGTAGATTGGTTCTAGCTACGATTAGAACTCGACATTATGCTTAGTGTCGTTAAGCCTTGTGTAAGCATGTATGCGGATTGCTCCGCCTAAAGGAGTGTGTTGATATAGTGATTGATAACTCTCGAGTGTGGTACTCGGGGAGTGGAGTAGGACGAAGAGTGAGCTTCGTGCCGAACCACTATAAATCGCCGCGTTTCTTTGGTTGTGTTCTTTCCCTACTCTTTACTTTACTTGTTTGACTATGCATGTTATTAGTTAAATAGATATCACATAACAAGTAGAATTCAATAAGTTTGCAAAAGAATACAAACCGGACCTAAAAAACGGCGAAGCATTTTAACAACTAAAATGAAACGGTGAAACTATTCAACCCCCCTTCTAGTTTCTACACTAGTAGCAATAGCAAACTTGTAGTGAACCAACATAAAATCTAGGAGACACGTAGAGGCAACTCAACCATAAGGAAAGGTTGTATTGATGAACCAAAGCAATAAGGTAAAACACAAAAAATTGTAATGGTCTACTTCTGGATTTCTTGTTGTTGATCCTCCCCGCGAAACAATAATGGTGTAAAAACAATGGCTTTTATGTGTTTTGAACCTTATACAATGTGGTTTATGTACATTGTTTTGTGTTTTATCGATTATATTTTGTGTTTTGCACTTATGTTTTGTGTTTTCCAGAAATTTGTTAACCTTTGTATGCGCATACTTATTAGTTGTGTATGTTTCAGGACCAATGATGTAATTTACTATTTATTGACATATTGATATGATATGTTGCATGGGGAAGAGTATGAAATGATTATTCACTAATCACTTTGAGATTCTGGATGATTAGTTGCTCAGTTTCTTTTATTGATCTTCTATTTCAGAAACGGTTTTCTTTCTTACTAAGCATCTGGTCTCTTGTATAAAAAATAAAAAATAAATCAGAAAAAAATTATCATCTACCTTTGAAGATCATGTCTGGTCGTGTTGTCTTATGTGATGAATTAGCATCTGTGGCTAATTCAAAGTTAGTCAAAGATATGATGCTTGTTCACTATGGTCGAGATCTTGAAGCGGCTTTCCGTGATGAAGAAGTTATGAGAGGAAAAGTTTCAGAGATAAGTCAGCTTATGAATCATAAGTATAGATTGATAAAGGAGCTGGAGATTCTTTGTGGATCTAATTCATCCGTTGACTCCATTTTCAATATGATGAGGATGCAACATAAAGATCTAACAGAGGATGCTATGTTGTTGGTTTCTATTGCAAAGAAGCTGGAAGCTATCGAGATTTGATGTAACACCCCCAACTCAAATATGGCAGCTATCGTGCTGGGGGTATTACGAAAATAGAAACCAGGCACATTTATAGTAAACGACCACAACTCGGGACGTTTGAAATGTGACCAAAACATATCATTCGATTTACAAACCGTTTAGAGTACAAGTACTCTTTAGTCAAAGTTGCAGCGGAAAAGTAAAATAGAGTTTGGCAGCCGTGACAAAATAAACAAGTAATAGCAGCGAAATGTATAAGACCGAAAAGGTTTTACCGCCACACCNATATCAACCCTCAAAATACGCCTCACAGCTAACAATCCTCGACAACCTTCATATAAAATATCATAACTCAGCCAATATGTACTCGAATACTTAAATAGTTAATGCTTGAATGAAGTTTTATAAAAGATGATGGCGTTTGAAACGAAAATCATTTTCCAAAATAGTCTCGTGTGGAAAAAGATAGATAAAGAATAATGGCTGAACCTCGAAACATACAAGAAATAAACGAAGACTCGAAGAATACTCGTAAAAGAAAAGAAAAGAAAAGATAAATGCACGAAAAATAAAGATGACAAATCCTAATAGTCTCGGTATTACCCCATTCCCAAAATATAATAAAGATATACTAGGTAAAGTACTGGTGAAGATAATAAATAATTTTAGTAAATTCCGGCATGACCTGCCCGTTATAAACATTTCCCGAGTTCAATGACTCGCTTTATATTAAAATAACGTTAATAATAATATAAGTGTAGATATTAATATGATTGGATATATCATTCACGTTGTCCATTAGTTGTTCAGGTTTATCGACCATTTCGTATAGTTCGGGTTCCAGGTACGTTAAGATCTTTAAGGGCCTAACGTACCCTACCGTCTCGTGTACCAAAGGGTCCATAAGTCCAAATAACCATAGCCGCAAATCCAATACGTCCAATACAAGTTCACAAGTCATAAATGCGGATACCAAGTCCATTATCCAAAATAAGCAACGATATCAAGTTATATATATATATATGTTTCCGTTTCACTAGTTTAACGTTTAACGTTTAAAGAAATAATAATAATAATAATACTAATAGAAATGATAAGTTTGTAAATAGAAAATATTAATAATAGTAATCATAATAGTTTACGTCTTAAGTTTATATTAGAAAATATGATGGTAATAATATTTATAAAAGTGAGTTTATTATTAATAATAATAATATTAGTAATGTTAATAATAATAATAAGGTTTTAATAAATATGTAACCAAATCCGAGACTAAGTAACCAATGGTCCCGACAACATAACCAAAACCATATCCAAAATAACCACAACAATCCCATATCTCGCCTCAACTAATTATACCATTTCTAATCCTAAACCCGTCACTAACTTATAACCAACAACATCAATTCGCATAATCACTTCGGCTAACCAAATCTCATTCAAAACCAAATATAATTAACCCAACTTACCCACAACAAAATAATAATAACCAAATACCACCCACCACCACCACCATGGCTCGGTGGTGGTGGCGTGAGGCTGCCGAGACACGGAACGAACCAAACGGGTCCAAAAACATATTCCAACAACCAAGATATTACTCCCTTTGCTACCCAACTCGAACCAAACACAAACAAAACATAAATCTAACCACGATCTCACCGAGTCACCGAGTTGACTCGGTGAGTCAACCGAGTCGCGACACAAAACGGACCAAGAACGATTTTCCACACGAGTTACATCCTTTAAACATTTATTAAAAACGTTTTTATAAAAATAAAATCAAAAAGATTCGGTTTAAATAAATAACGAAATTAGGGTTAGGGTTTTTATGAGTTTTTAGTGATGAAAACGTGTGTAAAAGAGTGGGAAAGACTCGTATACCAAAAGGTCTCGTCGGAAAATGAGGTGGCCGGAAAAAGTAAGAAAATCGAAATCTAATTTTCAAGATTTGGGGCGCGTGGTTGAGATTGAAGCAAAACGGGTTGCGGGGATGAGTCGGGGGTGTCCCGATCTACAAGTCTAGGTAGGTGGTGTGGTTAGGGGTGGCCGGAAAATATTCCGGTGGCCGGAATTTATGACGGCGGCGGTGGGGTTTGGGGTCGCCGGTGGTAGAGTGAGAAAGAAGAGAGAGAGAGAAGTTTATGTGTGTGTTTTTGTGTTTGTAAAAAGGAAAAGATGAATATGGGTGGGTATTTATAGGGTAAGGTTTAGGGTGGGTTTTTAATTTAATAAAGTGGAGGGTGATTATTATAAATAAACTCCAAGGACTAGTCTCGCCAATAAGTTAAACTTTTTATAAAAATGGTTCGGGACTCGAATGACATAGCAAACGGACTCGAAAAATTACGAAAATTACGCCATCGTTCACGAAATAGTTTTTCCAATAAAATTAAGCATAAACTTCAGAGTTTTTCTCAAACTCAAAATAAATCAAATAATTTGGCAAATGAAACAAATTCGAGTTTTTCTAGGTTGTGCTGAGTAAGTCTAGGAATAAATCCTCGTTCCTAATATATCTCACGCTCCTCAATCCAATTTAACATGCTTTAAAGTTTTAAAACGTTTCAGGCTCTAAAAATAGAAGTTTGGCTAGGATTAGGTTTTAGGAAAAATACCAGGTGTTACATTTGATGTGGTTGGTTTGTTTGTTGGTTAAGCTGTTCTTTGTTGGTCAAGTGTTATGGTTTATTTTGTACCAGAAACCCTTAGAGTTGAAACCTTAGGATCTGCAACTTTTAAAATGGATCCTTTTTTCACTTGACCCGACCCTTTTGTATCATAAATGTCATCAGAACTTGAATCAGAACTTGATGAATGATTTAATGGAAAATACCATGACAGCATCTTTGGTTTAGAACTATAAGGTTTACTAGCATGCTTTCAACTGGCTAGTGTCAGAGTCAAAGCTTGTATCAGACTCAATTAGTATGATGTCTGCATCAAATAATAAACATTTGAATCAGAGTCAATGCATACAACATCTAAATGCATACAAGTCTGTCTACATTTCCTTTATTCAACAACCATACCCACATGACTTCATTCAAGCAAAGTAGCATAACACATTACATCAAAGCACCTTAACTAAATTTCCTATACTTGTATACAATTGTAACTATACAAGCAAAGCACCTTAAAAATATAGGGTTCACCAACACAAATACATTTTCTTCAACAAAACTAACATCTAATACTAATTGCATTAGGGTTTTCAAAATTACCTTTGTTGATCTGCTTTCAGTGACTCATTAGGCCTTCCAAACACTTCTTCAAGCTTTGTTATCGCCTCTGCCTCCTTTGCCAGTTTTGCCTCCTTTACCTCCTTTAGACTACCAAACAGAACTTCAAGATTTGATATCCTCTTGCCAAGTTCTTCAAGATTTTCTATTCCCTTATCTATAAATGTGTGCAAAAACATTAAGTCTCTACAAACAATAATTACATATACTTAAAAATGAACACAAGCAACATATACTCTAACCATTAGCAACATCATGTTGATTGTTCTCCTCCCTTTGCCACAAGTCTTCAAGTATCACCTCAGCCATTGCATCGTCATCATACCATTTATTCCCATATTTAGCCAACACATACTTAACCATAGCATCTGTTACCACCATTTTGCTAAAATCCTTATTGTTGGAAGAAGAAGATGCCATTGATTGTGTTACTTAAAAAAATTAGGGTTGTGATGAATGAGAATGAGTGTGTGTGTGTGTGTTTATTTGAAAAACTTGTTAGGTAAAGATGGTAAGTGATAAATGCAGTGGGGAAATATCAGAAGTCTCATATAACCTTTTAATAATATATTGAGCATGTCGGTTTAAACTACATTTCATTATCATTATCAAAGATAGTATACAACTTTAGTCAAACTATCAAGTAAGATGAGTGACTTTTCCAAAGAAAAAAAATGATACAATTGCCTACCTTAATATGATGACTTTTCATGTTCAAAATGCCTATAAATTTACAACTTTGTAAACAACAATATCATTCACCATAAATTACATCTATAATATATCTAAAATGTCAGCAAGATCTGGATGTGATGTTGGATTGCAAGAGAAAGAACCAAAACAAGCAAAGTATGTTTATCATATGTTGTACATTCGATATATGTTTATATTATGCATGTTTTACTTAGTGAATTCTTTTTTTTTGACAAGAAGCAAAAAATCCAACCAAATGAGGATGCAACAACCTTTGTTTATTGGTATTTTGAACAAAAATCTAATGTAAAAATTAAACAATTGGAAGATTATCAAGAAAAAAGTATTAAAGAAAGAGCAAGAAGTAAGCCTACAACTAAAAACAATTGGAATAAGATTGCGGTAAAGAGAAAATGCAAATATCTTGAATATGAGGAAACCGAATACTCGACAGATAATGAGTATTTGGATTCAATGGACTACGACAACTTACATGTGTCATATGATCCCGAGTCATCCCCAAAATTTAATTGTTAATTGCTTGAGTAAGAATGTTTGATATTGATATAACCAAATGCATTCGAGTGTGTGTTTTATGTTCTTTTTGATTGAATTTGTGCAAATAGAAATTAAATAAAAATCAGCTTGAAAGTATATTCTACTTCAACATTCCCAGTTGACACAAAGCCAATCAAAAAGAAAAACAAACACAAACATAATAACACATTACCCGTTTTCATATCCGACCATGAGACCCAGCTAACACATTCCAATTCCAAGCATGTCTTTCATGTTTTTTTTTTGTGATTTGTTTGTGTCCTCTAAAAATAAACTAGTAGCTCAACTTGTTAATTTTCAGAGAACACAAAGCAGATCACTAAAACGGATACAAAGACAATATCAAATGACTTGTATAAAAATCATAGTTTTGAAAAATAGTTGTACACATATAAATTGATTTTCTAGAAGTGAAAAAGAGGGAGTGAATGTGTGTATGTGTATATTAGATGAATATAAATCTCAAAATATGTTTGTGTATTTGATCGAAGTTACAAGTACAAAAAGTTTTTTGACTAAAAAAATAAAAGGTACACTCAAAACAGTGTTGTGTACAATATCTAACACAGAACAAAAAGCCAAAACCAAAGATTTGGACAAAATTGCCCTAATGTGATGTGCACGTGAGGCCTGAGATAACTAGCAAAAGTAACAATCTTTAGAAAATTGGACCAGCGGCGTAATATTTTCTCGATCCTGGACTAAAAAAGCAAAATTAATGTTTTTGGATGTTGTATAAAATCTGGCACAACTACATGGACCAACGGTGTAATTTACTCTTTCATATGTGATACGTAGCGAGTTCATAGATTTTTCTACCTAGTTGTATCTTAAACAATTATCTATCCATTGCATGATTAGTTGATCAATTTCTTTCTTTCTGATGAAATGTAGAAATAATATTTTTTTTCCGTCCCAAAATAAATGTATGTTAATACAAATAATGTCAAAAATGTTATTTGCATTATTCGGTCTCTTCACGTTTTGATAATCACAAAATATAAAAACACGTTATCTAAAACTACACTTAATAAGTTTTTAATTGAGAAAAATCGTTTCGATAACGTATCGACTACAAAAGCACTTCAGGTTTGAACAAACACAATACCGACATTAGTTAAGTGATCAAAGAATTTATTTTTCTGAAAACTTCACATTTTTATGTGACAAAATATTTTTACAAATGTATTTTAGTAATTAAAAAGAAATGATTTATTAAAGAAAATAAATTTGAATTTCAAATATCCCAACAACTAGTTTTCCTGCTCAAATCAGATAAGTTTTTCACTAGATAAACTTTCACCACATCAGGACAAAAATGGGAGTGTATGTCGGGACGGTCCCATAAATAGGGAGACGGTCCCTTATACATATGGGACCGTTCGACTTTAAGGAACCGCCCCTCGCTCCTCCTGGTGGCTATAAATAATGAAATGTTTTCTCAGAAAAACTAAGCCTCTTAGCATAAAAACTTTCTGTTCTTTCTTCCTCCCTTCTTTGATCACTAAAACGTGTCGATATGTGTTTATAAGCGATCTTGTCATCCTCTATCTCAAGTGCAAGAGAAGAACACTCGTAATCGTCAAGAAACGAAGTGTTAGTGTCTAGTCATCATACACACGTAACAAGTATCATGATGAACTCAAATAAGTACATTTTATCATCATCATTTATCCTATTTATTTGATTTGTTTTGTTATATTATTTTTGAGAATCGGTGCTCTAATGTTTACTTTAGTGATTCTCAGGTCAAAACAAGTAATAGGTGAAGCTTGGCGATTTTGGACTAATTATGGAGCAAAACAAGCAAGATGTCAAAAGTCTACGGAAATCCAGAAGATGCGCTGTATCTCTCCCAACAGATACGCCGCAATATCATACTTAGATGAATTCGAAGACCATTGCCTGACTTTGAAGAATGCGCCGCATGTGAATCTGTCATGCGCCGCATATGAGACTTTGGTCAAAGAAGAAGATCAAGCTCGTTCTACTCCAGATACGCCGCATTATACATTTGACATACGGCGTATCACTATCAAGACTTCACTAGAAACAATCCAAGACAACTGAAGGACATGCGCCGCATACAAGGATCAAGATACGCCGCATCTATGGCGGTGTACGAATATTCCAGAATATAATAATCTTGGACCCCACGCGAAGTTAAGTCGATGCGCCGCATCTATTTACTCAATGCGCCGCATCGAGCCCTCAGACAGAAACTATAAATACCCAAGACCTAGACGAATTTGGTGTGCAACATAACCCTAAGGAGCCGAATTCAAACGAACAAGCAACGCAAGACACACCCTAAGCGAAGATATTAGAGCTGTAACAAGGTCCTGCATATTCATTAAGTAGTTTTGTTTTATTGTATTAGTCAGCTTTAATTCATCAGGATTGATGGCCGGTAGTATGTGACTGCGGAAAATCATATGCCCGCCTTAAAATTGCTTTTCCATCAATTAAAGTTTATATGTTTGATGTCTTTGGTGAATTTATATTAGTGCTTTGATAACCTCTGTGTCTAGCTGAGCA